>CM038362.1:8485514-8638014 GCA_021464625.1 Proterorhinus semilunaris | reverse complement strand
GGTCAGGAGTACATGTAGCTGGAAGTTTTTGCCTAACTGTGCATGTCTTGAGTTTTTTTTTTTTTTTTTATCAATTTAACCAGCAATGTCCCGGTGAGCTTCAGAATCTCGGAAACTGAACGAACTGAACCTTCTTGCTGAGAGGAAACAGGGCGAACACTCCGACACCGTAATACGCTCACTTGGCAACTCCAATTACTCACTTCTTATGTAATGCTCATAATGGGCTGTAATTGGTTGTACTAATAATAACTCATTTGCCTTGTTTAACTTACCCCCCCTCCCCCGTGTGGCCGGTCACAGCGCTCCTGAGGGGACACGAGTGTGTGGAGTACGTGCATCCTGTGAATTCGCTCACCTAGGGTCCATTACCTTGACAAACAGACCCGGCCCCTCCAATCAGCCCACTGCTGTGAGGCACAGGCTCAACTCCCACCACCCCCCGCCGCCCCCCTAAAGTCCCGGCTTACGGACACTGTGCCCCTCAATGTAACCGAGTTTGGACATGCAAATGGGCCCAGGACCGCAGGAAGCTCGGTTAATTAAGTTTAGGGGAAGTTTGACAATGAGCGCCTGAAGTTAAAACATCTGAATGCAGTTGTCAGTGAAGTTCCAATTCTGGATTTCTTTCCCATTAACAGAGCCAGTAGTATTTCGGCAGATTTAGGCCTAGAGGTGTTGAAAATAAGGTTTAAAATGTAGCAGAAGACAGGAATGTGCAGGATTTTAGTCCGACAGTTTCAGGGGGCAAAAAAACCTAACACAATTGTTGAGTGACACATGAACATGAATCTCGTATTACAATAACGTAATAGCTTAGCCTGCAACAAAACAGAGACATTTTTGTTTGCGGTGGCCACCATGTGATCGCATTATCTTCCATCACATGCAAAAAAGAAAAACTTGACTTTCCGCGGTTTTGAGCTTTAAAATAATGTATGGCAGGTCTGTTCTATGACATTCAGTCGGTACATTGAGGTGATAAACCTTTTGCATGGAGGGCCACATATTGAAGTGTACGTCGTGTGGAGGACCAGTGAATTTAGTCAAACGTGCCATCTCTGGTGTGCCGACTCAGCAAGGAGCCTGGGGGTCACCGAAAATTGGTCTCAGGGCCGCATTTTGGGTACCCCCGGGTCAAGGCTTCCCCGGTTGCTACCTGCGATCAAACCAGTTCAATTCAAAGCTTCCACATTAGAAATCCCCATTGTACCACACCTGTCCCCGCGGAACAAAGCGCTGGTGGATCTGTAAACTGACTCCCGTCTGAGGGTCTTGTTTCAACGTGCCCCTTTGTTTACGCCGGGACGGCTCGGATGTTTTTGTGGATGTCGCGCTTGAGCCGATCGCAAGTCAAGACAAGACATAACAGCGAGAAGTGTGGGACAGCTGGAGAGTCATCTGCGTGAGTCCTCGTGCCATGTTGGAAATATAGTACAATAAGTTTGAATCTTTCTTTCACTTCTAAATCATCTAAAGGCATCAGCACCTTTACAACATTGTTTTCCAGCATTAAAACAAAAGTCAGCCTCCTCATGAGATCGTTGCATCTTCACGCCACCTTCCCATTATCATTTTTTTTTTCTGTAGATGTCAAAATATCACTCAATTTGCTGGAATAAAAATCACTACGCCAGTCTCTCAAAATCCCTTGCCTTCTCTCCTCTCTCTTTGCAATCTTGATGGAGAGGCCCCACTCCATTCTCCCCGCGCTAATTAAAAAACAACACTGAAGAGACTCGCTCTGTGCCTGTCTGGAGCCAAGGAGCGGACTGACTGCTCCTCCTGGCTTCCTTCCTTTACCCCAGTGGAGGGAGGAAGAAGAAGAAGAAGAAAAAAAAAAAAAAAAAAAAAAAAAGTGAGCGCATGTTATTCTCTGATTGTTTGGCCACCCGACGCCGCAAGAATTTGGCCAGCACAGCACCGCGCGCTAGCTCTGCTTTTGGCCACGGTATGACATGCCACTCGACACCGAAACATTTATCTCTGGTCTCTCTTGTAAAACAGCGTGCGACTTGTTCTCCGCCGCGCAGACGAGGTAAAGTGAGAGCAGCAGATTTGAGCTAAGGAAACACGTATAATAGCGAGGTCTAGTTTTTCCTCCAGCGGCGCGGGTAATCGGATACATGTATACGGGAGGGGTGTGTGGGGGGGTTTGGGCCGGGTGAGGTAGCTTTGCCATATGGTGCCAACACTTTGCGAGCGGGACTTGTCCGAGGAAGGCGCCGAACGCAGTTTGAAACCTCGCTGCCGCCTTGTTGAACGCAGGGACCGGTATTTGACACTTTTCATGGGCAGAGAAGTAACATAAGGCCCCTCAGTTGAATATGACAAAACATGACTGCACACAACAGAGATTTAAATAGCTGTCACTAACAAACTCTAAAATATTATAAAGGACGTTCAGCGACGGTTCTTGAGTCATCTTCTCCCATCTCCCATACCTCCCATCCAAAAGGCTTCGTCAGCTCAGCCCGGCAGACAAGATATAGACCACTGGGAGGAGTTCAGCTTGGCTCAGTCCCTCCCCTCTATTGACAGCTACTCTCACCTGTGGGTAAACACCTTTGTAGTTATAAGTCTTTGTAGATCTAAGTCCCAACAAGAACTACAACTACAAAGACCTACAAAAGACCTACAAAGCTATAAAGACTTATAACTACAAAGACGTTTACCTACAGGTGAGAAAGGCTGTCAATGGAGGGAAGGGACTGAGCCAAGCTGAACTCCTCCCTGTGGTCTTTATCTGGTCTGTAGGCTGAACTGAAACTTTAGTGCGCTGACGAAGCCTTTTGGATGAGAGGCGAAACGTTCGACACTTCAACTACAGGGTACAGAAGACGACTCAAGAACCTTCATTGAAGATGGACAACTCCTGTGCGACTGAGAGCCTGCACAGACACTATAAAGGATGGTTAATTTCTTTTGGAGGACAGTCTTTCTTTTAGAATTTCCTGGGGGAGGAACCTTAGACCTCCCGCATTACTCTGTATGACACCATAGGATTTGTAGAAAATGGTTAGGGTTACTGTGGGGAAGATTGGCCAACCGTAATTTACCAAATACTTAATTTAGTCCACTACCAAGCATTCTTATTTTGTTGGATGCCTTTAGCTTTGATTACAGCACACATTTGCCGTGGTCTTGTTTCTATGAGCTTCTGCAACGTCAGAAGATCCATTGTTGCATTGATTTTTTTTCACCAAGATCTTGCATTGATGATGGGAGAGTGTGACCACCGCGCAAAGCCTTCTCCAGCACATCCCCAAGATTCTCAGTGGGGTTAAGATCTCGACGCTTTGGTCGCCGATGTGTGAAAACATTGCCTCATCCTCCTCCATTAACCACTCTTTCAGAGCCCGATGAATCCCGGGATTGTTATGGACTATGCCCGTTCCATCAGGGAAGAAGAAATCCGTAGCATAACCTGGTCATTCGGGATGTTCAGATCGTCAGCTGATCTCAGTCTTTGGGCTCATCGTGTTGCTGAACATAGACCATGACCAACTGCAGCAACCCCAGATCACAACAGTTAGTCTAATCCAGGTGGCGACTTTATTATTTCTTTTGCTCGGGCGGTGTATGTTCAAAATCATGACAACCGCAGCTAAATTCCTAAACAACACGACTACATTTCCAACTTCCTTCCTTTGCTCCGTCTCCTGTTTATTGGTTTGGGCCAATCACAGTCTCTAAACTCTGGTACAGACCTCATATCAGGGCATTCACATAAACACACTCTTTGTCCTCGTGTTGTTTCACCCTGTGCCATAACCTCTCCCCCTCTCCACCACAAGTAAAATATCACGTCTGTATTCACCCTAAACTTCAGGACAAGGCACCCTCTTCTGTGACCCCCGAGTCTCCCCTTAGAGCACGAGGGTCACTCCATTTCCTTCCTCCTGACAGTGAATGCTAAATGAGTCTAGCCCTAATTAACTCCCGTTATTATTCACAGCGGCTGCACCTCTCCACCTCCATGTGTGCTCCTTGAACCTATCACTTTTAATGTCTCAATATTTCTGGCTCGGAGCGAAAACCATGCGCTGAGATTTCGCGCCGTCAGCTCAGACCAGAAGGTCCGCTGAACTCTGCTGCACTGCGTTTTTAATACGTGACTTTTTAACCCCGGGGAGCGAGAATTATTCATGTTTGCTGGTTTCCCCATTGCCCTTTGGTGAGGAAAGTTGTGGTACAATGCATTTCTCAGCAAAGCAAAGTGGGGAGTTGTTACTGTGCTGTGCAGCGGAGCAGGAGGCTGGAGACATGCGTATACTGGAACGGCACAAGATTAACCGCTTAGCACCCACGTCAGCCGAGCACATTTTCTCCAGTTTGGCTTTACCCAAATCTAAAATCTTCTTGAAAAAACTAGCGACATAGTAATAGAGACAAAAATGAGAAGAAATGAGGATGAAAACGCAACGAAAAAGTGACAAAAATGTGTAGAAAATGTGACAAAAATTTGACGAAAAAGTGAAAAAAATTGGGAAAAAAATTTGAAAAAAATAAAGGACTAAATGTGATCAAAAAGTGGAAAATATGTGAAAACATTTGAGGAAAAATGACAAAAAAATAAATTTAAAAAAAGACAACAATTTGACAAGAGAGCAACAAAAAAGTTTTGAAATTATTTTAAAAAATTTGAAGAAATTCACAAAAAAAAGGGAAAACATTACAAAGATGCAATGAAAATGTGTCAAAAATGTGACAAAAAGTGAAAAAAATTTGAGGAAAAATGGCAAAAACTTGAAAAACATTTGAAAAAAATGCAAAAACAACTCAACTAAAACGCACGGAAAAAAGATCTGTTTCAATGAGTTTTGGAGGTCTTAGCTTTCAAAAGAGGCATTCCACTGGCCTATAAGCTTTTAGATTTGGGTAATGCTGAACTAGAGAAAATGCACTTGGTTAAAATCTTCTTGAAAAAACTAGCAACATAGTAATAGAGACAAAAATTAGAAGAAATGAGGATGAAAACGCAATGAAAAAGTGACAAAAATGTGACAAAAATGTGACAAAAATGTGACGAAAACGTGAAAAAAATTGGAAAAAAAAATAAAAATAAAATAAAGACTAAACGTGACCAAAAAGTTGTAAATATGTGAAAACATTTGAGGAAAAAAAAAAAAAAAAAAGAATTTAAAAAAAAGACAACAATTTGACAAGAGAGCAACAAAAAAGTTTTGAAATTATTTTTAAAAATGTGAAAGAAATTCACAAAAAAAGGGAAAACATTACAAAGATGCGATGAAAATGTGTCGAAAATGTGACAAAAAGTGAAAAAGAATAGAAAAAATAAAAATAAAACATAATTAAATTACAAAAATGTGATAAAAAGTGAAAAAAATGTGAGGAAAAATCGCAAAAACTTGAAAAACATTAGAAAAAAATGCAAAAACAACTCAACTAAAACGCACGGGAAAAAAGATCTGTTTCAATGTTTTGGAGGTCTTAGCTTTCAAAAGAGGCATTCCACTGGCCTATAAGCTTTTAGATTTGGGTAAAGCTGAACTAGAGAACATGCACTTGGTTAAGGCGGGGGGTCTAATAATGCGAAGTCTCCTCACATTCATTTCAAACATCAAGGCCTGTAATCACATTTAATCACACTGACTTCCTCAGCACCATCTTCACGCCTGCGTCTCGATCCACGGCTCCAAAGCAGATGGCGAGGGCAAAGATGACGGCCACAGCTGATGCAAAAACCCGACAGAGACAAATAATCGACTAGTTCGCGGGGGGAAAAAAATAATAATTGTGCACTTACCAGGCCAAAAGACAATTGACTGCAGCAGATGTGTGTAGAACGACCCTGTGAGAGTCTCCTTTTCTTTTTTGGCGCTGACACATTTGAACGCGTGACCTCGGCGAGTTCTCCCACGGCGCGCGGTACAGCTCATTAGGGGCTCCGTTAAAGTGCGTTTAATTTTGTCAACACATGCAATATTCACAACATGCGTGTAGCCTTTCAGTCTCATGGAACACCGCGTAATTATTTCCTCTCGCAAACATCGTTAAAAAATGCGATTAGCACGATGCAGCCTCATATCCAGGGGTTTCAAGGGGATTTGAACGTAGACGCCAAAACATCCTTCCTCCCCGTTGGTGGCTACGATGAACCTGCTAAGACAGTTACGAGTGGATATCAGTGTGTGCATGATGAAAAACACGTGGATAACCAGTAATAGGTGTTTGGGGGATTTTTTTGGGATCAGGCTTTCATTCAATATTTATGAATTTTTACTGCTGTCTTGTTTTCGCCTGTGTTTCTTGAACTGGCCATACAAAATGACAGTGAATAACTTTTCCTGCTGTCTTTATCTTATCTCGCGAGTGGTCAAAGGTTCTCACAAAAAAGTCATGCGATTGGAACCGAGCGTACTCCTCGTGAACCAGGATTGTCCGGCGTATCCCGCTGGAGGACTACAGTGAGTTAATGGGGGACAGAGGAGAGAACATACCATTTGGGCCGGGAATCGAACCGGTGACCGTCAAGCTGTGGGGTAAGAATGGTCACCATCAGGCAATGATGTCAGTGCTGGGGTCACGTGTTGGGTTTATATTGACAGTCGTTCAAGTGCATGCATTTGAGGACCTTTTACTTGAATTAAAGCAGAAATCAGTAACTCTTGCCCCTAGAGGCCATAAGCGCCACTGCAGGTGTCGTAGCAAGTTGTGCGATCTTTTAACCTATTAATTGTCTGTGAGAGTAAATACTACGCTGACAGAAAAGGCGAAGGGAGAGAGGGATATTGTTCATCCAATTACACAATGGAGATAAATTTTTTCACTCAAACTTGGCTGTAATTACTGTTTCAGTGGCATTAGCTTTGCCCGTTAGCCTGTTAGCTTCTTCTTTGTGATTCCATTAGTGTGTATTGCGCCTTCGACCCGGAGGCAGGAAAGCAGCAATTGTGGTTTTATGGCCAGAGACACCAGGGGGAGATGAAATCATCCCATTAACACTTGTATTACCCCCAGAGGGACGACAAAAAGGATTTATTGAGGTAAACAAGTTACTTAGTTCTGCTTTAACAGAGCTCTTGCATAAAACATTTAAATACTCTTCCCATTAAGTCCCAAAAGCTTCATGTCATATATGATCTTATCAAAGGCTAATTCATCTCTTAACCCCCACCTAAACCAAGCTTGTCCAGTTTGGCTTTACCCGAATCTAAAAGCTTCTTTAAATAGTCAAACTAGAGACAAAAATGAGGGTAAAAACGCTACGCTTCAAAAATGTGACAAAAACATAGCGACAACGAGATAAAAAAAGTTAGCATCAGCTTTGTAGGCCTTAGCTTTCAAATGAGGCATTACACTGTTGCTCTCCAGTCGAGGGGCTTTTAGATTTGAGTAAAGCCGAACTGGAGAAAATGTACTCGGTTAAGGCGGAGGAGGGTAAGAGGTTAATATAAATGTATTTTTTGTATCTTCAAGGCCCTATACCTGTTTTTAATATTAGTGAAAGATTTTTTTTCCATCTTTCATTTTATATTGTCAACTTAAAATAATACTGTGCATCTAATAAAAAATAAATAAATCATTTGTGTCAATGTCATGAACTTGCAGGCCAGTTTGTTAGAGGGATTATCTTTGACTATAGGAAGCCCATGATGGATCTAACCGGAGCAATGGCGGCTGCTGTGTCTTCTCTCTCTCTCTTCTTCCGTGGGTGGTGTTTTGTGAATTCGTAAAAAGTGCAGAGGAAGCCGACACAGTTCCCCGAGGCTCCAGGCTGGGACACCGATGACCTTATCTACCCCCGGCGTCCCGCCCCTCAATCCTTCTGTGACCAAAACACCCCCGACCCGCGACAGCTCTCACCCTCCCACCCCATATGAGAGCTGACAGAGAGGCCCAACACGGCATATGAATTCACAATGAGGAGTTATACCTTCTCATGCTCCTGAATCACAATGGCCGCTCCGCGCTGTGATATTATGAAGATAACTGTGTGCGTACGGTTGTTCACTAGAGCGCATTTTGTTATTGTGGGGATCGGCATTTCAAAGCCGTTTTCAGAAAAATAAAATAAAGTCGGGTTGACTGAGGCTGTCGGTAATTGGACCTCACTCATGTGCACCATTATTTAATGCAAACAATTCCCTATTATGTCAACCGAATGCCTGCAGACTTTCCTGATGGCATTTCTGTTGGACATTGAACCTGGATGGCATGGGAACACTAAAGCAACAGTTAAAATGTCTCAAATCGAGCATAATAATTCACATTCGAGCTGTTTTCACTAGTTGGCCAAGATTATTTCACTTGTTCTGAGATGTTTCTGACTCGACTCAATATATTTTGTCTTTATTTCAGATCAACTTATTTGCCACTGGAGTAAGAAAATTGCTCTTATCCCATTGGCAGTTTTACTTATTTCAAGCGAGATGACCTTAAAGGAACAGGCCACCATTTGACCATACTGAGATATGTTCTCACCTGAGCTTAGACGAGTTGAGCTTAATCTTGGTCAGATCAGGAAAAAGAGTCAAAATGAGCGAAAGCCACTCAAAGACAAGATTCACATCCTCAATTCAAGTCATTTAAACCCATGTTTGATATGGCTGATTGCGTTAAAAACATTCAAGAAAGAGTGTTTCTTAATTCGAGTGTTTGGAAACCACGAAACTGCTGATTTAATTTGGCTTTACTTTCACATGACACGTGTACGAGCGATCATGACGTCGTCCCGGGCCGATGCTTTGGTGAATGAATGCATTGAATGACTAATCAAAGTTCTATAATAGGCAAAAACAATGTTCACAAACCGATCTGCTTCTCTTGTGCTGTGATTCACTAAATATCCCTTATGGCTAAAGTAAACAACAATTGTTCCTGTCTACCTCGGTTTCTTTAAGACCCTTTTAGTTTCTTTAAAATATGTCTTCCGAGAATACCTAACAAAACGTTCCCCCCGTGCTTTGGGACTTGGCTTTGTTTTGCTCCATTCGGTCAGACAGGTAAAGCTGGTGGTTTTGCCCTTAACTATATGGGCTGGCCTGATGTTATCTTCTGTTTGAATGAGTCTGAGAGTTGCCCTATCACAGCCAGTCCATTAAGATTGGCATCACCTAAACAAAACAGCCGGATTTAGGAGCTCTGCGGCTAATAGTGCAATTAGGAAGAATAAACACGAGCGCATACCGCCGGGTTTACGGACTAATAACTTAAGTGTGAAATAGGCCAGTGTGGGTAAACAGAGTATTTTACGCTTGATTCATAACTGCATGAGGCTGGATGTGAAGTGTATTGATTGGACACAATCTAAAACATAAGTAGGCTAAATCTTATTGTCTAAACGAAAGCTAGCTCAAGATCTGGAGATACAGTGCCTTGCGAAAGTACTAATACACCGTGAACCTTTGCACATTTTGTCATGTTTACAACCCTAAACGTAAAGATTTTATTTAGATTTTTTTACTGAAAGTTCACACACAAGTAACAGACAACTGTGAAGTGAAAACAAAATGATACATGATTCTGTTATTTTTCAAAAAGTAGAAAAGTGGGGCATGCATAAGTATTCATACAGCATGACTTAATACTTTGTGGAACCCCCTTTTTCTGCAATAACAGCAGCAAGTCTTCTGGGGTTTGACTCTACAAGGTTTTCACATCTAGAGACTGACATTTTAGCCCATTCCTCTTTACAAAACAACTCAAGCTCTGTCACATTAGAAGGAGAGCGTTTGTGAACAGCAGTTTTCAGGTCTTTCCACAGATTTTCAATAGGATTTAGGTCAGGACTTTGACTGGGCTAACCCTTGTAGATTTAGCTTTGTGTTTAGGGTCATTGTCCTGCTGGAAGGTGAATCTCCGCCCCAGCCTCAATTCTCTTGCTGACTCCAGCAGGTTTTCCTCCAAAATGTCTCTGTATTTGGCTCCATCCATCTTCCCAACTATTCTTACATCTTCCCCGCTGAGGAAAAGCAGCCCCATAGCATGATGCTCCCATGATGCTACATGATGAATCATGTATCATTATGCTGTCACTTCACAGTTGGCTGTTACTTGTGTGTGAACTTTCAGTAAAAAATTCAAAATAAAATCTTTACGTTTACGGTTGTAAACATGACAAAATCTGCAAAGGTTCAAGGTGTATTAGTACTTTCGAGAGGCACTGTAGGTCTCACCGCTCCAAACAAAGCTGCCCCAGCTTCACTGAAAGGTGGACACATTTTCCTATGGGGACGCTAACGTACTTTACACCTCATCATTGGCACTTTAATCCCTGCAAATGCAACCGAAGTGTCCCCAAACATCGCCTAGAAGCTGGTAATCATGAAGAGGGAAAGAAGGAGTGGCTGAGACTTGGGTCTATGTCGAATGTTCTTTTTGATTTTTCCCTTATGCGAGAGAAAGTAAAAGTGACAAAGGAAAGATCTTACTATGTTGATTGAGAGGACTCGAGTCAACGAGCCCGTTTTTTTTGTCATTACATTTTAGCTTGGTTGACCGTCTTGGCAAAGCGTCACAGCCAACCAAGTCACTAAATTCAGTTTCTCTGCGTGTCGAAACCGCATCTTGGCTTCGTAGTTACTCGGCGACCCTAAACTGACCGAGACAAGGGCTCAACCAGGCTGAAACTAAAGCCTCATTAATAATAATAATAATATTAATTAGGGCCGGGACTCGATTAAAAAAAATAATCTAATTAATTAGAGGCTTTGTAATTAATTAATCGGAATTAATCGCATATAAATATTTGACCTGAGAAGAGTGAGAAGTAAGTTTTTTCATAAGGATTTTTAGTATACCATTGAATTTTTTTTTTCAACCAAGTCCAGTGCAATATTGCCATTAATTGTGCGTCTGCAGGAAAAGAGGAAACTGAAGTGTGGAAAGCAAAGTGTGATTAATTTCGATTAATATTTTTAATCGCACTAAACCTCATGTAATTAATTAATCGCAATTAATCGCAAAAAGTCCCGGCCCTAATAATAATAATAAAAAAACAAGACCCCTGCACTTGCGCCACAGACGGAAAAACAGCGCTTTTTCAGTCTGTTACAAGCGACAGCGAGAGCCAGAGTGAAGTAGCTTTAAGCTTACGCAAGGTAATTTCATAAAGCCATTGTAATTCCCGAGCAGCGCCTTGACCTACACGACTTCATTACATTACTCCAGTCTCATTCCCGCAGTTTTGACATCTGTGGACATGCCGCTAATTGATTATGGAGCTCATAAAAATCAGATTTAGCTAATGTCATTTAGTTCAGTCTCCGCGCCACTATCAACATCGCATGCTCTGCTATTGTCGTTGGCAGCGAGGCTACGCGAGCGAGAGTTTGGCAAATGAGCGGTCGCTATTAAGCCGTAATGGATTCCCTCTGTCTAAATATCTGCAGATTGCGTGGTGGAAAAATCGGGACGAATGTTTGGGGGGTGTTTTTTTTTTGGGAGGTGGAGTGAAAGGTGAGACAGGCATTAGGGCAGGGGGTTTGCGGGATACAGAGGGACTCCCTGAAGCGATTGTCCATGGTTTGTGATTGACGGGAGACGCACGGGGATCAGCTGGGACTCTGACCTCAGCTTTTTATGTCGCCATGTCTTTTGTTCGCAGCCTTGTGTAGAAATGTCACAAGGAACTGAACGGTCTAGGAACGAAACTTTGAGAGACGGTATAGTGGCAAACCGGGGGTAGAGAACATTAGCAAGCGCAGTAGCTAGCTGTGTTAGCAATTAGTGCAACATAGACACAATGTAGAATCTACTTTGCCTGAGTATTTATTTGAGCTTTTTTTAATATTTTTTTTTGTATTGGTTTTTATATCCACCTCTTATAACCCCCGCCTTAACTGAGCACATTGTCTCCAGTTTGGCTTTACCCAAATCTCAGGAGGGCAATAGGGTAATGCCTAATTTGAAAGAAAACGGTCTCTTTTATGTTGGGCTTTTGTCACTTTTTATTTTGTCTTTGTTGCTTTTTTGTCACTTTTCTGTTGATCTTCTTTTTTGTTGCTATTTTGACACTGTTTTCCAGAAGATTTCAGATTTGGCTAAAGCCAAACTGGGAAAGTGTGCTGGGGTTAAGAGGTCAAACCAACTCATATACTTTAAGAATAGCAGCACATTTACAGCACTTTACAATACATTTACATCGCTCAGACAGTCACACTCAAACAATGATAATCAGTGTATATAACCCTCCAATGTACTAGAAGCATAATGTTTAAGAACTGTAAATGATTTTGTGTTGATAGGGGGCAGACATTAGGTTTTTACTTCTTTCTGCTCCTTTTCATTCATGTTAAATGCTGTTGTTGCATTTGTTTTTAAATGAATGAAATAAATAAAACAAATGAATGGAAAAATTTATTAAATGACATTACATATTCTTAACAATCCAATATCCCTAAACACAAGTTACTGCTATCAGATACTGCTCTATATAGTACCATCAATATGAAAATATCCATATAGACACATACACACAAACAGTACATGTGTTCATTTTCTGTATTGTATTGCGTCACAGAGGGAACATGAAACTGTCCTCCACAAATTGTGTTCTTCACGGTGCCATTGCTTTGCTGCAGGCTGTTAGCTGAAAATGAAAGCCTGTTTTTCACTGTTTTAGAATGTGCACCCGTCACGTTTCGAAATCCCGACTGATCCAGTTTTCACTCCTAATACTACTTCTGGAGCGTGAAGAGATGTAGCCTCAGTGGGCCCAGTTTAAAAAGGGACTTGACTCATTTGGGGCTGAGCAATGCATTATGATATGTTTGTGACTCCCAATACTGGCCCAACTCCGCGTCCAGAGCGTCCCGTGGGCCGTTTGCCCCGACTTGTGATTGACAGGCTGCGCGCTTGGATCAGCTGAGCCCCCCCCCGACCCCCTTTGCATTTTTACCTCTCTGTCCCGCTCTCCCTCTCTTCACTCATGAGAAACATGAGGAGATCCGGGGTGGGACAGCTCGGGGCAGGGACCTGCTCTTATGGGGTGGGGCGTGGGTGGTGGTGGTGGGGGGTCACTCTCAAACAAAGGCCATTCAGGTAAAGTGCTCCTCGCCGGGCCGCAGACGCACAGGCTTCCGGGGGCCAGATAAGGGCGGCCGCGTTTGCACAGCCATCGGCGGGGCGAGGTGCGCGCTCCATCAGTGAAGGAGAAAGAGGCAAAACAACAGCGTGACAGGTGAGTAAACAAGAGTCCGGATAAAGCCCCGCACATTCCACAAACGACTCGTGCTGAAAATATGCCACGCTGGAAGAATAAGCCGCTTTATGGACGGCTAATCTTGGGCAACCTCAGGATTTTACGAACCGCGTTATGAGAAAAGTAGACTCCCAAAACAGGACATTTAGTACATTTGTCGACGGATCATGTGACGTATAGGAGTAAAGTAAAGGACTGTAAACCTGTTGATTCATCCACATTTCACCATTTCCCTGCACCACATGCAAGTTCGGTTTTACTCACACGGACCAGACATATACTTTCAGAAACTACAAGGTTTTAGCTTTTAAATGTGTGAAAAAGCAATGAAAACATGTGAAAAACAAACAAACGATAGAAAAACCCCGACAAAAAGGGACAAAAAGCTAAAAAAAACAATGAAAAAATACCAAAAAAAGCCCCATTGAAAACAAAAGGCAAACAAATGATGAATACGCAACAAAAATGTGATACCATTTTAAAAAAGGAAAACAACATGACAAAAAAAAAGTTATGAAAAAGCCACAGAACCCCCCCACGGACGCAACAAAGAAGTGTCAAAAATGCGACAAAAAACGTTACATATACACGGCGGCAACACATCAAAAAGTTCAGAGTCGTTTTGCAGTTCTTAGCTTTCAAAAGAGGCATTGCACAGGCCTATGTAGAACGGACCTTCTCTTGACTTCTCCCGCCCTATGTACAATAAGACAAACTCCCTTGAATAAGGTGAATAGGCTGTAAACTCTCCAGTCGAGACGCTTTTTAGATTTGGGTAACGCCGAACCGGAGAAAACGCGCCCGGTTAAGTTCGAGTCCATGATTACAAAATTACCTTCAACATGCAGGGAGCTGTTTATGCTTTTTACATTGTTGTAATCGACAGGACAGGATGCCTTTATAGTTTAGGTGGTGCCATGTTGGAACCTCACCTATATTGGGCTTAAGAGTACAAGACTATTGATCAGGCTATTTATTCAATCATGGGGTCCTTGCTACGCTCTGATAAGATAATGCAAATAGAGCTAAATGCCAAAGTTATTGTCCAATGAGCTGGTCTGCTTTTGGTGACACCCGATGCTATTTCCGATACGATATGTTTGAAATCTATATGAGCATTAGCATTAACAACGGCAAATTACAAGTTACTGTGTATGGCGGTGGATCACTTTGCCCGGATCGATTTTGTGACAATAACAACCAGACAAAATACTAAAAAACCTCCCAGACTTTCTCCTCCACCCACTAACGTAGACCTTAGAGCGAGCCCTCAGACGTCCAAGAGATTTCCAGTTCGGTGAAAGTTTCCCACCAGCGCTCGACCCACTCCGGACGGCTACTTTCTAAAAAAAACCTCCGCTACGATTCGAAGGCGATAAAGGGAACACAGACGTTACCTGACTTGCACTCCCGCTGATGCGAGTAGGTTTGCACCCGCGCCGATCAATAGCGTTTGATTAGCCCGTCTCCACGCTAAGTGCAGCAGACGGAGAGACGCTAATGATGGACCGGGGGGTGGGGGGCCCTGTGGTCAGTGAAGTTGTTTTCGGGTTTTCTTATCTCATCAGCCTAAGTGGCCGGGACCTGTTCTTGAGGTCTACTCACAATGCGAGAACATCGGGTTAATGAAGTTAGCGATGTCTCCTGCAAATATTGATCATTTCTGCTTCGACGGACATCGCTCCGACTTCATCATTAGCGCGGTTGCGAGTCGGCGTGGCGACTGCATGTGATCCTTTTATTCAAATGTTAATATGCAGGGTGGGTAATGGATTGGCCGTCAGCCTCAGCACTCAATAATCAATAAGGCGGGTGATTTGGACGTCTCACCATATTCAATTATTAATGCGGTGTGTCAATACCACGTTTTTGCTCCTTATCATTGCAGTTAACCAGTGTTTCCAAACCACATTATTTCCCATTTGAAATATCCTTCATATTATAACCCGCTCCACCAAAGAAATAAAAGTGAAATCACTGAAATATAAGGAAAGCCTCATCTCCATTGACTTTCTTGTGTGAAACCTGGGGCCTGTTTTGCAACACAAAGCTGATATTACTGCAGGAATGGAAGACAGACGAGTGACAGACAGGTGATCTGGTGGAATTGGGTAATCTTCCGAGGCATTGGTTGGGAAATACTGCTCCGAAACAGACACTTGGCAGCAGTGATCATACTGTATTTGTAGCAACAAGAGTCATTGTAGTTGTATTGGTATTAGTATTAGTAGGACTAATTTTAGCAGTTGTATAGAAAAATATTAGACAATAGATTTTACTGAGTTACTGCAGTGATATTTTGTTCTGATTTGTTGTTTCATTTTCTTCTCTTAGGCCATCAGACACAAAGTCACAACGCGCTTCCCAGTAAAAACAGATAGGAAAACATCTTAAGTAGTTAGGGCTGGGTAGGGCTTTTTGAAAAAAAGGGGTAACATTGGGGAAAACATTTGGAAAAATAAGGGAAATTTGGGAGGTGGAAATGAAAAAAAATGGGGAAAGAAAATGTGTAAAAAAAACACCAATGGAATAAAATATAGACAAATGTTTTGGAGGAAACTGTGAAGAAATTTATGAAAAATGGGGGGGAAACTTGGAAAGTGTTTTTTCTGCCCTTTTGTGGTTAAAGGAAGTTCTTCCACCGCAAACAAATGATACAAATGCAAAATAAATTAAATGGAAGGAAAAGGAACAAAGTAACATTATTAATCTGTTATGGTTCGATATGACAATATGTGATTGCGAGCGGACAATTGTTTATGATGTCTTTGTGAATTGTCTTATATTTGTATGTCTTGTCTGTATTTTATGTTGATACGGAGCTGCTGAACTGCAAAACAAATTTCAGATCCTCGCATCTGACAATAAAGCATTTATCTGTCTATCTATCTATCTATCTATCTATCTATCTATCTATCTATCTATCTATGACACATACTTTAGTATAGGTATAGAAAAAAGTATTGTTCAGGCATCGGTATCGAAAACCAAGTATCGTTAAAGTACCGATATCAAACTTTTATTTTTACGGTACCCAGCCCTATACTCATGGGCCAAATGCAGCCCCCCAAGGCCTAGAATCCGACCCACCAAAGATCCAAAGCACTGTCCGACAGCACCAGAGCAGCGCTAAGAACTACCACCGCTGACCAGAATCAGAACATGCTGACATAAGGAAAGGTAATGCGTAACTGCTGCGACTTTGTTGTTTTCAAATCTGGTTTAGGTGAGCACAGCGCTCGTTCGACACACCCTGAAAGTGCAGCCGATGTGGTCCATGGATGAAAAAGTTTGCCCTGTATGCTTGCCCCGAGGACCGGTCCAACAGGTCACGCAGGTAAAATCCTTTCTTTGTAGATCATGTTTGTCACCTGTGGCCGAAGTCTCCAAACCCTGACCTCAAAGGCGTCTCTTCCTCTGGACACCTGCAACTCTCTCGTCTTACGTGCAACGGGAATACCCGCTTTGATTTCAAGGTATAGATTTATATATCTGGAATATGTAGATGGAACACCTTTTTTTACAGAATTGTTTTATCAAAATTTAGTATCACTTTATTTTACAGCACCTTGATGCATTGTTTCTTAGTTGCACGGTTTATTCAATAAGCATGCAAACTAACACTGTCCATAGGAAGAAGCCAAGAGAAAGAGAATAATGTGGACAAAAATTGTATTATGGCTACGCTCTCTATCCTAGTCACAGATATTTTGCCATTTCCTCTCAGCGTTGCCTCAATACAGTCCATAATATGGGACCCAGACTAACCCAGTGTCCCGCATTACGCGCTAACTCCAATCATTCCAATCTAAGTGCACATCTTGGTCACTAAATTGCCTGTATTTCAAGCTGGACTATGCGCCAATCCATCTTTCCCCGTCTCCCGTGCCCTCATTTTTGAAAGCAGGTTGTCATTCTTCCGCCTTTTGTATCCGTGCGCCCCATTCAACTCAGCGCGCCCTCCCCCACTCCGCGCCTTCTCCTCATTCACTCTAGGGCCTAATTATGAGCCCGGCTTTGGATAAATGCGTGTATTTTTTTCCTACGCAAGAAGCAGCAAACCTGGATTTTTTTCTTTTTTTTTTCTTTCCCGTCTGTCTTTCTTTCTCTCCTTTTTTTTTTTTGTTTGACAGTGGCTTGAATTCTCGGCTCAAGTAGGTTTTATGAAGCAGATTTGAAGTGGATAGACACAGATTTCCAGGGGAGCGGTAATTGTGGAGTATACTGTAATGCTAGGACCGCGCAATTAGGGGTCCGCGAGCTGAAAGGGACGCCCTAATAGGGGGACAAAAGCTCACGCTCATGGGCCTATTAGTCGTGCAGGAAGTGGGGCTATTGTGTGGGCTTCTTCCAATCGGGGGGAAGAAGAGGCGGGGCTTGTCCAACTCCTTTCTAAACTGCTGCATAGCAAAGTGGTAATACCTTTAAGCTTTTATAAACAAAGGCGGAATGGGATTATGGGTTGAGGAGAGTGACTTCCTGGGCAATGTTTAACTTCCTAATGCAGGGTTTAGGGGGGAAAAGGCTAAAAAAGTGGGCTGTTTAGAGGTATAATTAGTCCAACATGTAACAATGAATGACTATGAGCAAGAAAGGCCACATGCTATTGCACGCGGCGGTTCGCTTGATAACGCTTTTTGGAGTTGAGGAATAACCAGGACTTTTGAGCTTGCAGTGATAATACCAAAAGCATGGCTCTGAACTAGGGGGTCAGAACCCAGAAGTGGGTCGGGAAAATTTGGGATAAATTGCTTTCAGTATTTATCTTCTGAATGAGTATTGGAAAACTTTGCCTGGGTCTATCGAAGACGTCCTATTGTTTTAATCACAGTCTTTCACTCTGTCGATGGTGAAATGCAATATTGATCAAAAACAGCTGGAAAACAATCCAATAGTTTCACCGCCGGGTTTTCACGCAATCTCCCTGTGTAAGCCCCTCCCACCCGCCTCCTCTCGCTCCCCCACAGTTGCTTCAGTAAAGAGAGGAACAAAATAAATTGTGTGGCTGTAGTTGAACAATGGCGATTGTTTTTGCTCCGTAATGAAAGGATCCAACTAAACTGGTTCCAGTGAGGTTTGAAGATTACTCAAAGGTGCGCGAGTGGGTCCAAACACAGCTCCAGGTATGCTTTTGATGGGGGAGAACATTGTGACGTAAAAAGCTCTAAAAAGTTGATTTTGCATAATAATAATGCCCCATCTGAAAATACATGTTTCAAATTGTGTATAGATTCTGATTACAGCTTTTGGCTAATTTAGTGTTTAAATCATAAATAAACTGTGGGTGAGTATAGTATATAAACTGGAATAAATGTTGACACCATGCAACCACTAGACTAAAGACCTCAAACAGATACTAAAATCTGAAACTTTTGTCCAAGTTTTCATGAAAATTAATGAGTAAAGTTCCTATAAATTCATACAGAAAATGGCTGGATTTAGTGAAAAAACTTTAAAGTGCATATGACAGGTTTTAATGCTGTTGAAAACATGACTCACTTAGAAGGATAACATCAGTTGCATAATTATCCTTTTATTTCAGTGAAGCAGCAATTTTAATGAAGAAATGTTGGGCAGAAAAGTTATTTTTATTAGAATTTTTAAGCTGCTGACAGGAAGTGACATAGATGCAGGCGACGTTCCAGAGCAGTTTGACTCATTTCCCATTGACCTAACATGGTCGGCACGGCAACAGTTTAAAATTGTTTACCTTCTTCTATGTCCCTTCCTGTCGGTGTCCAATAAGGAAGTGAAACTATAAACATCACAAAAGTGGCCAAACTAAAGAAAGCTGGGCACAATCTTTAGCAAAATCTTAAATACAATGTTAGCTATGTTTAGCAACAATTGTGTCTAATGTGTCATATGCACTTTAAGCTAAAAAACATTGTTGTTATGTATTAGCTCCCGTATGTTTTTTGTTATATATTAAAAGCTATCGGTTAAATAATCCAAGCTCTTTACAAATATAAGCTTTTCCCTTTTAGTGACAGCTTCCTTCACCTCTTAACATAGCTCTTACGTGTGGCCTGTTTAGCTAATTTAGATAGACATTTCCTCTTCCCGTGTTTGCCCAATTTGTGCCCCGAATGGCCCCCTCCTTCCCCTTAAATTGCCGACTCAGGATTTTGTACCGCACATGGGAACCAATAGACCATGCCCTGCCTAATCTCTGCCAATTTATCTCTCACCCCAATCAACCCCGAGCCAATGAGGTCTCCTGGCAATTAAATTTAAGCATTCAGATATTGTCATGTGGGAAATTGGGTTTTGGTGGGAAAACTTTCAGTCTAAAAATAATGGAATCATGCTAAAACATAAATGCAGAGGTGCAGGACTCGAGCAACTGAATTTCAAAGTAGTTTCAGCTCTAATGCGACTGTAACTATATAAGCAGGAAAAGCATCAAAGTGCTCCTAAGGTGTTATTACGCCTTACAATATCTTTTTGCATGACTGAGGACACGCGTAAACACCTGACAGGTACGCATCAACTCGTCTAAGCTCAGGTAAAAACATTACAACTCAGTATGGAAAAACGGTGGCCTGTTCCTTTAAGTAAATATTTCGGCTACACTACCCACCGCTGGATTTACGTACACACGCCTTAAAGGGATATTTCAGGATTTTTGACATAGGGCCTCATTTCCTAGTTATCCAGAGCGTTGTTGATGTCTGGAGATATTTTTTTCTTAAAATCATGACATCCAGACATCAACAACACTCTGGATAACTATAGGAAATGAGGCCCTATGTCAAAAAATCCTGAAATATCCCTTTAATGATATAGGTTTTCATGTCTGATGCTTCTTCTGGTAGAACCATTTATGAAGAGGCAGGCACAAGTTGCTTTTGGGATTCACAGAATGAATGCAACCACTACAAAAATGTCACTCTCCTGCATAATACCTGTACATTTTCATGAAACTTCCTATTTATAACACGGGAAGACTCCATAGCTCCCATAAGTGCCGTCAGTGGATTATTATGCATGGATAATGTTAATATTTGAGGTGGGGAAAAAAACAGGAACCATTTCTGATCCTCCCAAGCTGTATTTTTGTTCACCATTATCCGAGATATTATTTCTATTATTTGCGATAATCCCCTATCACTCAAGACACCGCCGCGAGTGAAATCAGTTTTGCCTGCGTTTTTTTCTTCTTTTTTTCTTCTTAAATTTTTGTATTCCTGTTTTGACATTCTCTTCCAATTACAGTGACAATTGCTTGGGTAATTTTATGAATAGCATCCCCGGCCTAGTGCGCCTTGTTAGTCAAATCCACATTCGGCAGCCCCTTTTCATAACAGCGGTGGAGGAGTTTGACAAGCTGTTTACGCTAAGCCTGAGCAAATCAAATTCAGAGTTTGCCTTCCCCTCTCTCCCCGGTTAATCTCGTTTTGTTTACCGCCGGAGCTAAGTGCATTTGCATCTGGGAGCCCTGTCTGTGTTTACTCTGTCTCTCTCTCTCAGCCCTCTACTGTACTGGATTGCAGCCAAACAGCGGCTAATGTTACGAAATGAGGGGGAACCAGCTGTTTACTCTCGAACAAGTCTAATCTGACGCTGAGGCAGAGCTGCAGAGCGAAGGGGTACCGCACAGACGGGAATGGTGGGTATTTGTGGGGTTCTGTGCGGGTAAATTGTCAAATGATTGGGGTTTGTATTAAAGACTATCTATCTAACTATGAAGAGTAGACTTGAAGAGAGGGGAACAAGCTTGGAGATATGTTTGCCGACTAAGCATACTCCCTGTGTCCTTGGGCATGGCAATTCACCTCCCAATGCATGAAAGAGTGTGCTGACCGGAGAGAGAGCCATGCAATTGCCCCCCCCCCCCCCCCCCCCCCCCCCCGCTCAAGTTTGTGGCGTGGTCACTTTAGTAGCAATGATCTCGTAAGTCATAAGTTATAGCTATAATGCTGTTTTATATCTGTAGACGCCTTTTGGTCAAGGAGGGTTGTCACTACCTTTTACTACTTTTTGATTCACCTTTTCTGTGATTATTCTCCTGTCCCCGTGTGTGCTACAACTACAGCACTGTGTTAACTCTGGTAACTGAAAATACAAACAATTCAACTAAAGAATGTCAAAAGATAAAGTCAAGACTCTTGTGTCAATCTGCCTCGCCTCTGTGATCTATTTGTTATCAACAACGAGCCTACGTGCTTTACTTTCTGGTGATGGCCATCTCCAGCTGGCGTGGATCGGCATATTTTATGTTTAAACACTTTTCCTCAAGATGTGAAGAGGGACAGTCCACATTGTATTTCGTAATGCTTCAATGTATTGTGGGCTCACACCATAGGGATCGTTGGCGCTCGCACACTGTAATAGGGAAACATCCGATCCCACCTTTAGCCAAGTGAAGGTCTAAAAGGGTTCTCAGTTTGTGCCATGACCTCTACGGAGCTGCCTCGCCCTTTACAATCCCACACCAGCAAACCAAAAGACTCATAATGGTTTGGTCGGACTCAGCCATGTGCCGTGGGTCCTGTATGGCAAAGGAAGTCGAAGTAATTTGACTCCGCAAGGGAGGAAGAAAATGCACGAGGGTCAAAGATCGCCAGGTTTCCGAGCCTTTCCTGTCGCCCTTTTCCCTCTTTAAAATAGTCAATGGGCTTGGCGTCTGATCTTGATCTCACCTGTTGTGTTTCTTTCTCCTTTATGTCCACATGTCCCAAGGTCTCGGCACGGACCGGGTTCCCATTGCCTTCAACCCGGACAGTGTGCATCATTAGCCCCGTGGACACCAGCGCGAGTGGGTGGGGGTCATGCACAGAAGCGGCACATGTGGGGCCACGTAATGAAAGGTAAATAACGCAATGCTAAAGGGAGGGGCGAGATGGTGACACCTGGATAATATGACAGAATGAATGAGTATGATGAGAAAAATGTGATTTAATCTTGTTACTACGTGTTAACCTCCCCCAGTTTCTTCAGTTCAGCATTAACCAAGTCTTTAGGCCAGTGTAACGCCTCATTTGAAAGCTGAGACCTACAAAACTGATCGAAACGGATCTTTGTCCTCACGTGGTTACTGTGTTGTGGTCACTTTGTTTTACCATGGCTTTTTTGTGGCGCATTTTTGGCTCATTTTTGTTGCTCATTGTGGCAGTTTTTGTTGCATTTTCATCACTGTTTAGATGCTTTTTTCAAGACGTTTTTACATTTGGGTAATAGCAAACTGGAGAAAATGTGCTCGGTTCTGGCGGGGGTTAAGAGGTTAAAAATCACTAGTTATAAGGCAGTGAATCTGTTAAAATTTCGAACATGTTGAAGTTCCTGTAAGCGGATGCCTATAGAATCAGTGGTTGTGTCCTTGGGCAATTACTTCATCCACCCTG
The DNA here is from genome assembly GCA_021464625.1 of Proterorhinus semilunaris. Lineage (NCBI taxonomy): Eukaryota > Metazoa > Chordata > Actinopteri > Gobiiformes > Gobiidae > Proterorhinus > Proterorhinus semilunaris. The sequence continues at coordinate 8,615,499 of CM038362.1, read as the reverse complement.
CCTGTGTGAGTGAGTCGGTGGTGGTCGGAGAAGCCCATGACACAGATTGGCAACATCGCTTCTGCCAGTCTACTGTGGATACAATAATAGCTTACCACCACATCTATATTTTGCGTACAAACAGAGGTGTGCCAGTGCTTTTGCCTACTTCTCCCACTGTGAGTTAAACACTGTCCATGTCTGCAATATGGATGGTCCTGCTCTAGCGCTAAAGTGCATGAGGTTATAATGCTTTTGAAAATATGATTTATTTAGATGGAGCATTTTAATGAAGAACTGTTGGGCAGAAAAGCAGTTGGACTCGCTCATTTCCCGTACGTTTGTCAACTGTGACATCACACACATTACTACCTCCGGGTCCAAACTGTTGATAGTTCCATTGATAAACATAGATAAAATACAACTTTATCCGAATCTCCTGCTGAAATAACAACAGATAAAAGGTCAAAAAACTGTTAGAACAATATAGCTCACCATTTCTCCAGGTAAAATTATGATATTTTTATATTTAAAATAAGCCTTCGCCGTGTGTGGAATATAATTTGATCATTAATGCCAGAAAGGCAGTTCTAAATGTCATATTTCTTTGTGATCAGATGTTTAGAAAGAGCCTTGTAGTCGGCTCTACAACAGGTTAAAAACAGCAAAATCCCATTATAATGAATACGGCTAAAGCTAAAGTAGAGCAATGACGTCATCACTTAACAAACGTATTGACTAAAATGTTTCACCTTGTTCTATGTCACTTCCTGTCGGTGTCCAATAAGGAAGTGAAACTATAAACACAAGGGGGGGATACGCCCCTTTTCACCGAATTTCAGTACGTGCTAGTGGCGGGCCGTGGTATTGCAGCCCCAAAGCCCAAAAAGCACTTTTTGTCATAGACACTCATGTAAAAGGAGCGGCCTGTAAAATGGTCCACAGGGCATCTAGAGTTTCAGACTAAGGCTAATATATTTCTTAAAACATACTATTTTTAGGACATATACTTTTTTTTTTCATAAATATTTGTTTTAAAGTTTTCCAATGGTGTGACGTCACCAGGCCTGTGGACGTGCTCGTGCGCCATGACTCATGAACGAGCACAGGTTTTCTCCGTGTGGTCTCTGCGGGTCTGAGAGCCAAACCATTGATTCAAACAAATAATGAACGGGAATCTACGGGACTGTACTAAGATAAACGCTAAGAAGCACCTCAAGTAAATGTTTTTCTTTACTCAGGACTAAAATGTATTGCGAACCTACACATGGCGGGCGTGTGTTTTAATGTTAAACATTAGGCTTATAGCTAACATGAACAACAACAATAAACTAATGAAGACGTGATAGTTTCCTGATTAGGCTGCACGCTTTTGAAAATAGCTTAAATGTTTGACGGAAAGCAACGTAATGAAAAGGACAAAATAAATCGGTTTTAAGCGTAAGGTAAGGTAAGGTAAGGGGACCTCTTTATGATGGACAGTTCGTGAATCATAACTGACAACAACAGAATCATTGTTCATGTTGACAAACGCACTTGTGACTCAATTTTTCACTTCTTAACTTATGAACATCCCTACTATAGAACACGTTTGTAGTGCTCCTTCTTTGTGTTCAGGAAACAATTCTAGTAGTGAGTTTATATTAGCAAACAAAGTGAAGTAAAAGCTCGATTTCTATCATTTTTATCACAATAACCAGGCTGCCAGCACTTACGGAACTTCTCGGAAACGTGGCCGAGCGTGAGTACAGTAGCGCGGCTACGTGCGTTCGAAGGGCCGCTGTAAGCTCCGGTTGTACAAGATCGGAGAAACTTTGCTTATTTGGCCCCGCACTGACAAACTGACCCCCCAGGTCATCTTAACATAGTAGCTTATTCGCCTGAAATGGCCTTAAACATTCATTTTGTATTTAAAGAACGATGATATTAAGAGATTTGATACGGCTTAATGGCGCCCGCTCTGCTCTGAGACTACGAGTCTATGAAGGCGCGTTCACGCTGCTAGGTGCACGCTACAGGTGGCGTGTCATACGGGTACCATGGGCCTTAATGGCGGACGAAACAGGAGTCATGCGCTACTGAGCACAACTATTGAAAGAGATAGGAGCTGAGACATCATGCCTCTTCCATTCAATATACTTCAATGTATAAACATCACAAAAATGGCCAAACTAAAGAACGCTGGGTACAATCTTTAGCAAAATCTAAAATCTAATCGTGGTAACTGTGTTTTAACAAAAAAATTGTCTAATGTGTCATACGCACTTTAAAGCGCGTGGGGCAACGTCCAGGTAAAGTAAAGTGTGTGTCCCCTTGAGTCGCAACTAGTCTACACAATGTTTTAAATCCTCTCCTACTTGGGACACATCCATTCCCAGTAAAACCCATCCGATGAGAATGAGTTAGACACTTAGTTACACTTTTTTGGAAGAAATTAAAATGAGTCCAAACGTAATGACACCCGTTTACTTATTGCAGCTAGTGCAATAATCCACAGCTGTGTCCGTGATTGAGAAAACTACAGTGTGAGACATAATCCTAATGACAGACAACACCACCCAATTTAAATTTCAATGTTATAAGACCACAGTGAGCTTAACATGGGCCCACTACAGTACAACACAATTAGCGGACCTCCACTGTTGCCTTAAGCTTAAAGACACATACCTCCGGCTCATCACCGCCTGCTGATAACAAACAATTGACTCGCGGCGGCGTTAGCTTTTGCAAGACGTGACCTATTGTCTTGCTAATGCGGCTAACGTGGTGCAAGGTGGGGGGGGGGGGGGGGGGGGAGGAGAAAAAGATTAGCCGGCAAATTTCACATCTCCGCTGAAGACTCAATTAACACTTGGGCACTCGCGATGCAGCCTTGGTTTAATAATGTAGGCTAATAGTCGGAACATATCTACGCGCTGCTTTGAAGGCGGAGAAAATGTGCTGAGTCGAGCGAATAAACAAAGAAAATATGGCCTGTGATTTGGATGTTGTAGCTTCAAAGTTACCGTCGAGCAGGGGGGTTTTTGGAGATCAGTGTACATCAGGTACAAGTGAGTGGGCACTGGGCACGTGCTGTTTTGTAAAGGTTTTCAAAGTGGTTTTAAGTTACCCGCTGCCACTCGCAAACAAATCCTCTTGAGGTGAGAAGTGAAATGGCCTCGCTTCAAAACAGATGACAGCTGGAAAACCTTTTTCAATTTGTCTTTGGCTCATAGGCTTTATCGGTCAGACAAAGGGGGTGAAAAGCAGGGAAAGACATTCAGCAAAATAGTCAGACCTGGGACTCGAACCCTACAGTATATGCTCATAATCGGGCCCCACGCTGAGGTCATTGTGATTGAATGGCATTATACAGTATTTGTGCCACTGTTAATGCAGTTGACGGCCACGTTATCAATGAGAACGCTGAAGAAGAAGTTATATGTATGCAACCGATGCTCCAATGCACGAAGAAGAAGAAACTGTATTTATATAACACCTTTCACAGACGAAAGTATTACAGAAAATTAACATAGAAACAATCATAATCACAGCTTTGTCAACTAAAAGCTCGACTGAGCAGCTATGTGTTCAGCTGCTTTTTGAAAGAATCAACAGGGTCGGCTATACAGTATGTAGCGACAGAGGAAGGTCATTCCACAATTTAGGAGCAACGGCTTTAAAGGACAGGTCTCCTCTGGTTTGAAAGCGGGTCACTCGGACAGTCAGGAAGTTCTAGCCAGAGGACCTAAGGAAACGATGAGGGGGCAGAGAAGAGTAACTGAGGTTCCGGGGGGCACCAACAATTAAACCATTACATCTAAACTTCATTTCTACAATTATTGTGGGTGTAGTTTTTAAGATTGAACAAGCAACTCCCCTCGCTCCATTATTTGTTTGTTTTTTGGGGTGCACTGCCAAAACATTTCTGCTTCGGGCGCCACAAAGGCTAGCAGCGGCCCTGCTGAAACCCACAACGCTGTGGACTTTGCAGTATCCTTACCAAATGTGCAGCAGCCTGAACCTGTAGACTCTCAACGGAAAATAAATCATTTTTTTTACAATGGAAAACTCGAACGAACAGTAGGCAAATGTTGGAAAAGATCACACAATTATGAATCACATTCTGCTTTTTAATGTTTATTTTTAGTAACTAAGTAGTTGTAGAGTTGAGCTGTAATGACTTGGTTTGTTTTAACATACATTTATAACCACATTTTCAAATAACCCAAATATAACATTTAGATAAAAATGATTTACACACTTTTCAGTCCTTTCCTCCCAGTTGAGAACCACCACCTGCCAATAGTTTTACAACCCATCTTTTTATTTTTTACAATAGCCTGTGGGTTATTCAAAGCGCTGCATCGCTGGTATGTACACATGTAGATGTAGCTCGCACGTTTCCAAAGCTCAAATAGGACTTCACCACTTCATGCCCGTGCTTGATTTTCCCCATTTTTTTTCCCTTCCTCAAAAGGATCAAAAGGAGTCAGACAGTGGCCGCTCATCAAGTGTGGAAAGCGCCTTTCTTTTTTCATGCATTGGGAGTGTTTCCGCCCTGTGGCAAGAAAATCTCGGTATCCCAATGTAATTATCCGGGTGGGACACTCACTCCTCACCGTTGGGGCAGAGATTCCGGTCGTACAGGCGTGTGGAGATTTGATTTGAATGAAAAGGCATGTGTTAGGGCCTATAGGCTTTGGGGGCATCTAAATGCATGGAGTCCCAGTGTCCATGTACAATACCGGTTAAATCAATCCCCACTTCTGTGACTTTCAATAATGTGATTAGCATTTTGAATATACCCTTGGACAAAGTGGTAGGTGCAATATGGAGACAGTCTGTTTTCATAGGCCATATGTCTGAAATCTTGTTGGTCTTTTGCTATCACCTTCATTGAATGTCACTGACCACATAGGCATAATTCCTCACTTCCAAAATACATGCTTGGTCAATGTTGAGTCAAGTTGCACACAAGCAAACAAGAGAGAAAGACTGCTAGCTGGGCCAGAAACATGAAGTAGTATTTTCCCAGTTCTTTCCAGTTCCCAGCTCCATTGTATTTCAAAGGCTGAGACGTACACTGACTAGTTAATATGCAACTAACAAAAGGACGTACTTTGGTTCCCGATTACAGCTGTTGGACTGATTCTAACAGACTCTACTCTAAAGACTCCATAGAAGCACTGGGTAAGCACAAGGTACATCTTTCCTTGCAATAATTAGATTTTAGCAGGCGCAGACCCTCCTCAGTGAGAGCATGTGTAAGCTGCTGTGTTAGCACTAGCCACGTTAGAAGTAGCGAATGTGATTAGCATATTTATTTATGTATTTATTATGGAATCAAGGTTATGACTGTACTACTGAGATGGTGTGGTTGTATCGCATTTCAACCTGAAAAGACTCACAGAAACAGAGTGGCGTTAGGAAGTTTTATTGGACATGAATCGTAATTAGGGCTCAGACCCCGGTGGAAGATTGCATTAACAATATGAAATACATGGCGATGATGAATTTGAGACAGAATCTTGCCCCGGAGCCCGGACACTGGTGTTGGGATGAGACCCGGGGCGGCCAGTGGACAATGACAAACAGAGCCGAGGTGAGGCAGAGGAGGGTCGCAGCACAGCCGGGAGATGGCCGAGCGATGGACGAGGGAGCTTAAGAAGGGGATCCTGGGCGATGAATGGCTGAAGCAGGTGATTGGCTGTTTGCTCCATGAAACTAAATGGTAACAAAAACAGTAAGTTATTAGGAATGCAATAAGAAATGCCACAGCAGACAAAAACGAGAGGTTGACACCACTTAAACGTTGTCCCATAGCATGGAGAGCAAGTGTCCTTACCTGCTGATGCTTTCAATGTGCTGTTGTGAGGCCAAATGAAGTGACTTACCCCACAGGCCAACCAGTTTATCCAGCTTGAATTTCACAGGGCAGACCTGCAGAGACTTTAGTGCAGCGATAATTAGGTTTACAAGGGGAGCAGACAATGAGCCAAACCGCACAAAAGCAAAAGTTGGCAGCTTTGGGAGAAGGAGAGGCTGTAATAGTGAAAACATGACACACCCCCATGTTTGGGAACACTGCTTTATGAAGAAGTAACAACAGTCAAGGGAATACCACTTCTCCTAGACTCCAAATGTTTCCTGATAGCAACTTCTTATATAATGTTAATAACAAAGGAGGCCCTACAGTGGAGTGTTTTGATATCAATTGTATTAAATTGACTGTAATGTCATCCATATGCTCACCATTGTTTCAGTGAGAACTAGTGGATGAGAATGAAATAACTTCTGTTTTTTCTCTGCTTCATTTTGGGCGCAGTCTTACATAAACAGTGGATTAGATTGGATGTTTCCTCTTCGGATTGACAGAGCAAAATTTTTTATCTCAAGTGCCCTCCTTGTCTTTGTCAAACCCGTCATTATATAAAGCCTAGGATAATATTGTGAGCATCTTGTTACTAGGTAAAGATCATAACACCGTGTCACTGCAATGGATAACGGGTAATTACGAACACTGATGTTATGTGAGGCATTCGAGCTCCAGGTATTATTTTGATGACACTTAACAAATGCAACTTAAACAAACTTAAAGTGCATATGACACAATTCTATTTAAGATTTTGCTAAAAATAGTACCCAGTTTTCTTTAGTTTAGTAACCATGTTAAGTCGATGGGAAATGCTGTGGAATTTCACCTTTATCCGTAGATAAAGGTAAAGATAAAGATAATTGTAAGTATGTTTTGGGAAACACAATTTGTCTCTTTTTAGCTGGTTTCTGGCAAAATATAAACTTATTTATCACACACACAAAAACGGAAGTCATTGCTAGTGTTAGCATGTAGCATGATGAAGCATCGTGTTAGCATTCTCTGTTAGTTATGTAGTTATGGGCAATTGAACTACTTTGCTTCTCTCCAGGTCTTTGTATCTTTATTGGGTAGAAAACTATATTGAGAATTCAGCATTTGTTAAAGTTATTTTGGAATTTAGAAACAATTTAGATTTTTCTCCTCTTTAATTCCCCCCATGCTTCAAACATGACCGTATGTTGGCGATTCCAGAGATGCCGTCTGTATCTATGCCAGTTCAGTTCAACAAATTTCTTCATTAAAATTGCAGCTTCACTGAAATAAAATTATAATTACGCAACTAATAAACTTGCAACTGATGTTATCCTTCTAAATAAGTCTTATTTTCAAAAGCATTAAAACCTGTCATATACACTTGAAGTATAAACTAAAGTAGTGCTGAACTATACCTTCATGCAAACTTGTCAATATTGCCCCCCAAAAATCTTGCAATATTGCTTGTAGAATCTAATTTGCATGATTGCTCTGTTGAAACCTGCAAATTACCTTTCATGACTTTCCTGGTTTCTTCTGTCTTGTTTCAGCAAGAGCATCGACTCAAAACCCGTCCCCTAATTGGTCCAATGAAGCTCAAATGCAGTAGTTACTCATTATTTCGCACAAAGTCTGCACACGACCTTGTTAGATGTGCAAATTCATGAAGTGACCACCAACCCAATTATGAGCAACTGGAGGCCGACAGAGCTAACCTGTGCTAAGTCGGGCCACCTGCATTATCATAAGACGGGAGGGGTGTTTATTGAGGCTTACAGGTTCCAAAAGAAAAGGAAAATAATAAGCGTTACGTGTGATAGATGGTGAATCAGTGAAAAAGACAATATACATAAAAGTCAATTTTCTCGTGTTATTGTTGCTTTTCCAGCACGTTTTTTTTTTTGTCGCTCTTTTGCCACTTTTAAATTTGGGTAAATCCAAACTAGAGAAAATGTACTCGGCTCAGGTGGGGGTTAAGAGGTTAAATAAGTGCGGTGGCTAGAGATCATGGCAGGACCCCCGGGCCACCTGCCACTTTAAAATAAACCATCACATCTGGAAACATTTTTATCAACCAATTCTCATGAATAATAAGTACTTTGTAACCAACGGACTAAAATTACAATAACACATATAAAAGCTCTCTTAACCCACAATAACCCACTACCCACAAAAACAAAATTCGATCCTCTGTCCACAAACATTCGGCTTCCATTCGGTGCAAGAGACCAGTGGCTTCAAAAAAACCATAAACCATATTTAATCAAACATTCGGGGTTTCCACCACACGGCAATTTCAAACTGCAGCAAGTGACCAGAATGTGAGCGCTGTTTTTGTTTTGAAAAATCCAAAAAGAGGTTTGTCGAGTTGCAGATCACTGTGTGTCTTTTATGTTAGGGACGTATGGACGTAGAGTCATCGATTCATTCATTCATTCATTTCATTCATTTATTTATTTATTCATCCATGTTCATATTTTTCTTTACAGGGTCATACATTAATATGAACAGTACACATGGTGAAAAGGAGCATGAGGAAGACATTGTCTTATTGTCCATGCCCCTTTGTAATAATTATAAGAAAATCGATGACCAAAACGGCAGGTGATCCATTCAACAGATTTGTGACATGGTTTTTAGTTTTACAAAAATCAATAATTTTAACAATTTTAACAGACAAACAAAAATGTCAGCATATAAGTTATGTTTTTTGTATATATTTCTCCATCTGCATCTCCTTGAACATATTTTTAAATGTATCTATTGTTTGAGAACATTTTAATGTGTTCTTTAATGAATTCCATAATCTTACACCAGCAACCAAGAAACCCCTCTGTCTTAATGAGGTTCGGGAGAACGGTACACAAAAATTTCCTTTTCGCCTCGTGTCGTCTGTGATCAACGTCAGTTTCTTATAAATATGTTCAGGTACCAACTTGTGTTTAATTTTCCACATGGTCTGTAAATTTTTAAATTCGCGAGATCTTTAAATTTTAATAGTTTCAGCTTCACAAAAAGGTCGTTAGTATGTTCTCTAGAGCCTTTATGGCTTATAATTCTTACAGCCTTTTTTTGTAGCAAAGACATTCGATCGATTACACTTTTGCATGCGTTTCCCCAGACCTCAATACAATATGTAAAATAGGGGACAATTAATGAAGAATATAAAAGAAATAAGGAAACCTTATCAAAAACATATTTTACTTCATGCAAAATACCTATGCATTTACTCACTTTTGTTCGAATATATTCTATATGTGGCTTCCAGCTGAATTTAGTATCCAACATGACTCCCAGAAATTTTATCTTGGTAACTCTCTCAATCCTTGAATTTTCAATAGTGATGTTAACATTCCCCTCAATCTTCCTTGTCCCAAAAATCATATATTTGGTTTTCTCCCAATTTAATAATAATTTGTTTTGGTCGAACCATGTTTTTAAATATGCCATTTCAGTGCTCACACAAGATAATAATGTATCGAGGTCACTTCCTGATTTATAAACGGTTGTGTCATCTGCAAACAATAGAACTCCCATTTTCTTTGTTACTTCATGGATGTCATTTATAAATAAAATAAAAAGTTTTGGGCCGATTATGGAACCCTGTGGGATTCCACATACCACCGTTTCATGTTTTGAATTTAGTTGATCGAATTGAACATACTGTTGTCTGTTTTGCAGGTAGCTTTCCAGCCATTTAAAAACATGTCCTCTTATGCCATAGTCCTGCAGCTTAGACAACAGAAGTTCATGATTCACTGAGTCGAACGCTTTCTTTAAATCCAGAAAGACGCTCACCATGTACTGTTGGTGGTCAATAGCAGCGAGGACTTCTTCAGTAAAATGTATCAGTGCAGCAGAGGTGGATCGGTTGGCTCTAAACCCATTCCAACATGAATGTACTGTGGCCAATTTTGACCGACAACCTAACCCAGAAAGAGCGTGTTTTATCGAGCTCCACCATATTATCGTTAGTGGAGCTGCCCGGAGGTTGCCCCCAATCTTCGCGGAAAATTAAAATAAAAATCGGTTTCACAGTTATTTGAAGATTTCCCTCAGTCTCAAACCAACCTCAAGTTCTTCGCCTTCAAAATTCCTGCTCACCTAAATCCAGTTAAAATAAAAAATTCATACTTTCTTATTAACGAAGACGTCTTGCATCGTCTGCTGAAAATCCATGCGAGTCCACACTGTCAGAGAGAGTGAAAAGTCATTTCCAATAGAATGAAATGCAGGGCAAACGTTGGGCTTTTCTTTGAGTTTGTATGTTCTCCATGTCTGCCCACCCCAAACCAAAACACGTACAATAGACTAATCGTAGTCCTCAACAAGGTCCTGGCTCAACATTTTGAGGTAGGCCCAATGCTCTGATGGAGTGCAGAAGTTTAACCTCTTAGGCCCCACCTGAACTGAGCACAATTTCTCCAGTTCGGCATTACAACAGGAAGGTGACAAAAGAGTGACTAAAACATGACAAAAAAGCAATAAAAATGCGAGGAAAAACATGACAAAAAGCGATAAAGTGACATAAACATGACAAAAAAGTGTCAAAAAAGTGAGAAAAAACATGAAAAAAAAGCGATAAAGTGAGAAAAACATGACAAAAAAGTGATAGAAAAGTGAGAAAAACATGGCGAAAAGTGATCAAGTGACATAAACATGACAAAAAAGTGAGAAAAACATGACAAAAAGGTGATGAAAAAGTGAGAAAAACATGACAAAAAAGTGATGAAAAAGTGAGAAAAACATGACAAAAAAGTGATAGACATGTGAGAAAAACATGGCAAAAACGGTGATGAAAAAGTGAGAAAAACATGACAAAAAGCGATGAAAAAGTAACAAAAAATTTAAAATAAAGTGACAAAAACATGACAAAAAAAGTGATAGAAAAGTGAGAAAAACATGGCGAAAAAAGTGATGAAAAAGTGATAAAAACATGACAAAAAAAGTGATAAAGTGACATAAACATGACAAAAAGTGACATAAACATGACACAAAAGTGATGAAAAAGTGAGAAAAAAGTGAGAAAAAAGTGAGAAAAACATGACAAAAAAGTGATGAAAAAGTGATAAAAACATGACAAAAAAGTGATGAAAAAGTGATAAAAACATGACAAAAAAGTAATAAAGTGACATAAACATGACAAAAAGCGATAAAGTGACATAAACATGACAAAAAAGTGTCAAAAAAGTGAGAAAAACATGAAAAAAAAGCGATAAAAGTGAGAAAAACATGACAAAAAAGTGATAGAAAAGTGAGAAAAACATGGCGGGAAAAAGTGATCAAGTGACATAAACATGACAAAAAAGTGAGAAAAACATGACAAAAAGGTGATGAAAAAGTGAGAAAAACATGACAAAAAAGTGATGAAAAAGTGAGAAAAACATGACAAAAAAGTGATAGACATGTGAGAAAAACATGGCAAAAACGGGTGATGAAAAAGTGAGAAAAACATGACAAAAAGCGATGAAAAAGTAACAAAAAATTTAAAATAAAGTGACAAAAACATGACAAAAAAAGTGATAGAAAAGTGAGAAAAACATGGCGAAAAAAGTGATGAAAAAGTGATAAAAACATGACAAAAAAGTGATAAAGTGACATAAACATGACAAAAAGTGACATAAACATGACACAAAAGTGATGAAAAAGTGAGAAAAAAGTGAGAAAAACATGACAAAAAAGTGATGAAAAAGTGATAAAAACATGACAAAAAAGTGATGAAAAAGTGATAAAAACATGACAAAAAAGTAATAAAGTGACATAAACATGACAAAAAAGTGACATAAACATGACAAAAAAGTGATGAAAAAGTGAGAAAAACATGACAAAAAATAACTTTGAAAAAGCGTGCCTAAAATGAAGATGAAAATGCACCAAAAAAACAAAAGAGCGACAAAAAATTGACCAAAGGTGACACAAAAGCAATGAAAAAAAACATTTAAAGAAATGGCGACAAGGCGGCAACAACACGAGGAGAAAGATTTAGATGAGTTGTGTAGGTCTCAGCTTTCAAATTAGGCGTACCTCTGTCCTATAAGCTTTTAGATTTGGGTAAAGCTGAACAGTACATAATGCGCTCGGTTAAGATGGGGGTCAAGAGGTTAAAGACAAACACGATATTTATTCAATCAAAACCCCTGAAATGGATGAATTGGCAGAACGCAACCTTCTAGAAACTATGTATAAAGCTCCTCAAAAATCTATAAGAAGTAGATATGAAGTCAAATCAGTGCCAGTCCCGCGCTGGAATGGATGAAGTCATGTCATGTCCAGGCCAAATCTAACTCAAATGAATATGCAAATTAGTGCTCAGATGGAGACCTCTAACCGAGCAGCGAAGACGCACAGAGAGCGAGGGAGGGGGAGAGAGCTGCTGAAATAGAAGACATATGTCCAACACGTGTCAAAGATTTCCACAATCTGTCAAACAAGAATCCTAACTCGCGGCAGCTGAAGATGATTTTGCCAAAGCAGTAAAGTCGGCGTTTAATACGCGCGGTACGCCTCTGCCAGCTTTTTTGACGAAGGGGCTATCACTTGTTGACACGTCCTCACTTTGATGCGCCCAGCGGAGACGTGTGCAATTTGGCAGTTCCTCCGATAAACATCCCGGAGATGAAACGGACGGGCGTTTATGGCACGCGGGGAAATACAGGGCAGTGGCACTTCTGGAAACTGCTAACGTTTCCGACGGGGGATCCGGTGCGCGGGAGATCAAGAGGTTACAGCGGGCGAGGGTATTTCCCGCTGTATCTGCCTGGCCACTGGCGGAGGCTTGGATCGTGATGTGAGTAAATACTGCTTTGAAAACGGCTACGTGTCATTAGCAAATCTAAACATCCTGGTTTACACTTAGAGGAGCATGCGCGCAGTCAAATTAGCAACGCGACTCTTTAGCATTCCAACAACTTCTTCTTTTTTTCGCGTTTGGCAAAGGTTTTAAGTCGGATATCCACGTCCGACACCATATTTTTGTGAGTGAAAGCACTGAAGTGTTAGCTGTAAAAGATATTTAAGCTTTCAAATATGGGGAAATAAAACAATTGTGCCAGAATTTGGAAACGCAACGGGGACAAACGTTCTTCCTTACCTCCTGAGTCTGTGGCATTGACAGTGCATCTGCGCAGCGCCACCTACTGTTCTGGAGTGTGCATTATTAGGCGTATACAATAAACTTAACTGAGTCAAATGTACTTTTTACTTTGGAGCTTTTATAGCAATGTTGTGGAGTCATACATTTGTCTCCATCCATCCATCCATTTTCTCCCACTTGTCCGTTGCCGGGTCGTGGGGGCAGCTGTTGGAGCTGCCCAAGTCACATAGCACCATGCCCCTATGGCTCCTCCTGCAGGTGGTGGGTCCACGGGAGGACGGCCTCATGGTTCCAAACGGGCCTGTTGGTCTCTCATAGGGGGCCCATTCACACTCTCATTCATACCCCAGTGTACGCAGACACTGGAGGCAAGGAGGGTGAAGTGTCTTGCCCAAGGACACAACGACAATGTGCACCTTCAGGAGGCGGGATTCGAACCCCCGACCTTCCGATCATGAGCCGACCCGACATTTGTCTTCTTGGTGTAAAAGTAGTACGTTCTGAATGGAAATACTACTCAAGTGAGGTTCGGTTTCTGAGACCAGGACTCCCCCGAAAAGTCCTGGCCCCAGCAATAGGAATATATTGTCCATTTCAATCAATCAATCAACCCGGAGGAAACCGACACAGACACAGCAGCACATGCAAACTCCGCACAGGAAGCCCCATCCAGCCTGAGGTCTTTCTCGCTGTGAGGTCGAGAGGGAGCTGACTGTGAAGCCAATGTGAGAATGGCGTCCCGAGACGTAAGGAGACACGTGTTCAAATGAATTAGTAGAAGAAGAACTTTATTTGTGTAGCGCCTTTCGCAGGCACGGTCACAAAGCGCTTTACATGAGACAATTGTACATTGTTTTCATTTGCCTGTTGTCCAACCAGATTATCAAACCAGGGACCACCAATATAAACCAGGGATTCTTTATTGCCCACAAAGCGAAATCTGTCTTTTTGCATTTACATATTTTAAGCGGTACCTGAAGGCAACCTGTAAGCGCCGTGTCAAAAAATGAAACCGAGAACAGAAGAAGACTGTTATTATAGTAGTATGTTGTCGGAACAGGACTGAGATGTACGAAACAGACACTGAATTGTGTGGCTTTAACTTGAGCTCAAATCTGAAACATGTGGCAGTAAAACATGTAGAACTGAAACCGGACGTGCAGAAATCCCGCCTGCGCTCGGGCCCGCTGTTTAAAAACCTGTCTCCATAACTCAATAGTGAATGGGAAGTGACAGGAAGCGGAGCCGTGAATCAAACGCGCTGCAGTGAAAAGTTACAGTTACACTTTTTTTTTTTTTTTTTTTTACAGCTCGGAGGGTGGACAGCTGTCAGTGTGAAAGTATAGCCCCGCGAGCCGCGCTTCACCTGCAAGACGGAGCGGACGTGTTGGAAAGGAATGTGGCCGCTTCATTCGAGCAGCGTACGGGGGTTTTTATTTTATAGCCCCGCTGAAACGTGACTGGGACGCGGCGAGTAAAACGCACATACTATTGCTATTACTTCATTTGGACAAATACATAATCAGACCTTTCACGACTTTCTTTTCACAGCCCTGGACCCCTGTAAAGTGAGCTAATGCTTTTTTTTTAATCTTTTTTTTCCATAACCATAACACTCATGAATTCAAAACCAAGTTGTACTAGAGGTTTTCAAATATCGTCAACTGGACTGGGTTTATTAACCTCTTAAACCCCTGCCTGAACCGAGCACATTTTCTACCAGTTCGGCTTCACCCAAATTTAGAGGCTTTTTGACTGGAGCGCACAGCCTTTTGGCCTCATTTGAAAGCTAAGACCTACAAAACTGATGATGATTTTTTTTTTTTTTTTGCGCTGAGTTTTGTCACATTTTTTAAGCGTTTTTGTTGTGTTTTCATCTCTTTTTGTCATGTTTTTGTTTGACCCTCTTTGGTAACACTTAACATGACGACCCGGTAACTGCTAGGTAATTACTTAGTAATTACAGTAGTTAGTAACTACTGGTAATAAATATCAATAAAAGTGGTAGTTGTTGGGTAATTAAAGTATTTACTAGTAACTCAGCCCAATAACTGGCAATTGCCTAATAAGTACTGTAATACATATCAATAAAAGTGGTAGTTCTTGGGTAGTTGAAGTAGTAATTAATAGTAACTCTGTCCAATAACTGCTAGGTAATTGTCTAGTAATTACTATATATGAATTAAAGGGTAGGGATAGTGTTAGGGTTACACAATTACCTAGCAGTTATTGTAATGAATGACTAGTAACTGCTACTTGAATTCCCCAAGACTTGCCACTTTTATTGATATTTATTACTAGTAGTTACTACTGTAATTACTAGGTAATTACCTAGCAGTTAGCAGGTCATCATGTAAAGTGTTACCTGGCGCTTCTTCATTATTGTGCTATTGTTGCTTTTCCCGCATGTTTGTGTCACTTATTTGTCGCTCTTTTTTTGTTGCTTTTTCATCACTTTTAGATTTGGGTAAAGCTAATCTGGAGAAGATGTGCTCATTCATGTGGGGGTTAAGAGGTTAAGCATGACTTTATCCCTTTATCGTTTGTTTTTGTCTTACATTTGACTATACGTGGACTAGAAGAAGCTTTGGACAATAGAAGTGAAACGTCCTCAACTCCATCAACCCAGTCCAGTCGACAATATGTGAAAATCTCCGCCATGATGGAAAAAAAACAATGATATTTTTATTAGTAATGATTCGCACAAACATCATTTTCCTACTTCCACCAAGATACTGGAGGTAAATGAGTGAGGCGCTTCTGTTTAGTTTTGTGTGTGTGGACAAATTTCCCTATGAAGTTAACAATTCATAATTCAGTGTTATAATTCAACCAGGGACACGGAGTACTTGAGCACTTAGCAGAGGGTACATGGAGTTATTTCAGATTAAAAAAAAGAAAGTGAAACTGAGCACAAATTCAAAATTAATTTCAAAAGGACAGTTAGTTTTAATTAGGTTTTTCAGTAAAAGGTTTGATTTTGAGAGTATTTTCGCTGCATTTTTCATTTGCACTGGCTCCCGGGCCCGTTTGTTTTTAAAAGCTCTTCATGGTCTCGCTCCTCTATATTTAACGGAGATGTTGCCCGTACGTCGCCCCAGCAGAGCTCTCTTTATGCCTAGGATGTAATAATTTAGCGTTTTTAAATAGTTTGTTTCTTTCTGTGAAGCACTTTGGTGTTCCTCGTGTTGTAAAGGGGATATATACATAAACTGTGATTCGACTGATTCATTCATTTTGAACACAACACACTATTAAAAAAGGAATGATCTTAGTTTAGTTGGGCACCTTGTAATAATATTGACAGGGTCCTCGAGGCAGAGGGTAGTCGGAGTACATATGGACGACTCACGGGATTTATATGATTAATCTTGCATCAGTTTTGTTGATAATGCTGCTCGTGCTTGTTTATTTACTGACGGATAGTTGTTGCTGCAAAAGTTTGGTGCTATGGCATTCAAATGTTTTTTCAATAGATACCTTGTTGATGTAATTTTGAAAAAAATCTGTAACAATAAAATGAAGAAACACATTTTCACTTTAACCAGACCCCCAGGAAAAAACCTTCTCTTAACCAAGGCCTGTTTATTTACACATTATAATTTATATATGAGACGATTATTGAATAACCCATCATGCCATTTTAATCATCTGCACAATTATGTTAATCTGCTATTTTAACTTGTAACAACTTAAATCTATCTCGGGCTCATTATTATTATTAGCTGAAAGGGATTAAGTGGGTTTAGCATTTTAGCTTCATTAAAACGACTTCTGGGGATCGCACTTGCTCAAATCCGCTGCCGCCCCCCCCCCCCCCCAGCGGACCCTCATTCGGATTCAGCGTGTATAATTGTATCGGCTGTAGCAGCGCTCACTCCCGTAGAAAGTTTGCAGACAGACAGCCCTGTCAAACCCACTCTGGTCCGAATTTCATCTCGTTAATTTGGAAGATGGGCGAGCGGCTTTGTGGCCCCCGACGGTAAGCCGCGCAGACTGGCTCGGTCCGTGGAGAGTCAGGGCAAGGTTTCTACATAGCCTGCAGTCATATCAGACCCCAGTGCCTGGCTCAAGTCAATATGGCCCGGGGCGAAAAAATGGTGGTATACTTGCTACTGGCTCGGCAGGAGAAACAGCAGACGTGGAGCTCATTGCAAATAAGCAAAACAAAAAACAAAAAAAAAGAAAGAAAAGAAAAAAAAAATCTCTCCCAATTCTCAAAAGTCGGACTGTGTCGAAGCCCCCCCCCCCCCCCCCCCCAAAACACCTCCACTCTCAATTTCCCCCTCTCTCGTTGCTTCAGGTCGTACTACACACAGATAGATATTTTTTTCAATATTTTTTTGCAGTGTTGTGTGGGGTGCAGTGAGCAGACAGCCAAATTTGATCTGACGGCAGATACCTGTATGTTCGCCCCATGGCTGACCCTGCGAAACCTTGTATCGACTTGGCTAAAAGTTAAAAGTTTTTTACCACGGTGTCAGTGTGGTTAAGTGTGGAGAAAATGACTTCGGGCTTTAGTCGGGATGGACTCAGCTCTTGCACCCAACGCTCTGTCCTTGTTGCACAGGATAATGTTACAAGTACACCTTTGCCCGTCTGGAGTTTATTGGAAAAGTCTAAAACAATATGCATCTTAATAACAAAATAAACCTTTTCTTTAAAGCAGAACTAAGTAACTCATGCCCCTAGAGGCCATAAGCGCCACTGCAGGTGTCGTAGCGTGTTGTTTTGTTTTACTCATTAATTGTCCGTGAGAGTAAATACTACCCTGACAGAAAAGACAAAGGGAGAGAGGGATATTGCACATTGTGCCACAACTCAATGACACAATGGAGATAATCTTTTTCACTCAAACCTGGCTGTAAACACTGCTAAAGTGGCGCTAGCCCACAGTTAGCTTTGCCCGTTAGCCTGTTAGCTTCTTCTTTGTGATTCCATTAGTGTGTATTGCGCCTCAGACCCGGTGCAGGGGCAGTTGGAAGGGTGGTTTTCTGACCAGAGACACCAGGGGGAGATGAAAGACCCCCCATTCATGCCATTAACACTTGTATTACCCCCGGAGGGACTACGGAAAGGATTTATTAAGGTAAACAAGTTACTTAGTACTGCTGTAATAATGTTATAGTTGTTTGTTCACTAAGACGTACAGTTGTTGAGTCCTGATGCGTGTGTGAGAGCTTGAAACGAGTTTGTGCCCCACCTAACAATTTGAATTGAAATGTTTTCACATTTAACAGTTACATTTATTCCCACCGATTGAGTCTGGTCAGAGTCGACACCAACTACATTTCCAGAGCGGAACAGCGAACAGGAAGCGGCGTAAACCAATGAGTGAAGGGCAGTCAGCGCCGTTGTTAGCGGTTCTGTGCTAATATTCAAACAGGATAATGAATCACAAAACTCACCTACAATTGGAGTGTGGATGTTATACTCCTATAATCATATAATGTGCAGTATAGGCTAAAAATAACAATAGCAACAGCAACACAGGCGCTGTATTCCAATAAAGTTTACATATAAAACATATACCAACTAACCAAAAAGTAGAATATTGTTGCTTTTTTTTAGTTTTAATTGACTTGTTTTGATTGCTTCATGCCTAACGTCCAGTCAGCCCACAGGTTTACCATCGTCCGGCACTTGTTGTGTTCCGTCTGAGTGATCCCGTTTGACTTGTGGCCCTTTGGAGAGGCTGAGTGAGCCGTCTTCCTGCGTGTGTTTATCACGCCAGTGCACACACCTCGTCCTTCTGTGGTCCGCGAAGCAGGGAAACGGCACAATCAGCGCCCCACGGATGGAACACCAGCGGCTGGTGACTACCCCGGGACGTTAACGCCTGAAGACAGGAACTACAATGGGTTAATCACAAGCGTACGTGTGAGGGAGCACAGTGACGGGTTCAGGTTCTTTGTTGCCATTGTGGAAGATAAACTGAAATCCTTCACTTTGATTGAAATGACAACACGATGATTGAAGCTTTGATATATTGCATTGAACGTGCTTGTGTTTGTAGTTTCAGCTGCTCCGGGCCAATCGCATAGACATTTGTGACATGCGTCGTGAGAAGGCATTTCACAAACAAAACAAAACTTGTGATAAAGGGAAAATCCTAATATTTCCAAAGAAAATAACCTAAAGAAAGAAAACAAATTCTGAAGAAAAAGGGGCACAAAACACAAACTACATCTAAGGTCGACATGAAGCTTTTGTAACTTTAACATTTACTCACAGTGGCACAAACAACCTGTTTTTAGTAAGTAAGTAAGTAAGTAAGTAAGTGTAAGTGCTTTATTTGTCATTGTACAATAAAATAATGAAATTGTGTAGATCAGCTGTTGTGGACTAACCTGACCAGCATGTTCTTGAAGGTCGGGGGAAACCGGAGTACCCGGAGGAAACCCGGCTGGCTGCCTTCAGGGCTCCTCTGAAACGGTGCACCGCCTCCTGGCTTTGTCCCTGTTTCAGAGCGTGGTGTCCTGCACTGGTCAGCTCCTCCATCTCCTCCTTCCTCTTCTTCAATGGTAAATGGTCTCAACTTATATAGCGCTTTTCCACCTACATTAGGCACTCAAAGCGCTTTACAGCAAGGAACCTCTCACCCATTCATACACCAATGTACGCAGACACTGGAGGCAAGGTGGGTGAAGTGTCTTGCCCAAGGACACAACGACAGCGTGCACCTTCAGGAGGCGGGATTCGAACCCCCAACCTTTCGATCATGAGACGACCCGCTCTACCATCTGCACCACCATCGCCCCATAATACTCATGAAGACGTAAAAAACACTGAATGATATAATTAAGTACAGTTTCTTCAAAGGGCTACCCAAGTACTTGACAGGTCGCCCCCCGGGGTAATGATTGAGGAATGGGTCAAATGCAGAGGGCACATTTCCCTATAGGGACAATAAAGCACAAATTATATAGTTTTTCAAAAAGGAAAAACTTACCTTTCCTCACCCCAGGAAAAAACTCAAACCAACTCTCCCCTGCACCACTCAATTTGTAAGCGGAATATTTATGACTCAAAACACACATTTAGGAGGAGTTCCCTCCCCGTGTCTGTCTGCTCAAACAGAATGGCAAAAAACGCGCGTGTTTCATTGTGGCGTGTGAACATCTCTGTCAGAAATCTGTTTACCGTCTCACGTTCCCAGAGGCACGGCCCCCTTGACGCTCGCTACGTCTATTTTCCTTCCAAAAAAAAAAACGCCTTTAAAACAACATTTTGAAGGCTTTGTGATACAACCTCAGAGGACAAATTACAGCTAAAGGAGCGGCATTGTAGACATATGTAAATGCACAAAGCGGGAATCTCCAAACGCCGACTGCAAGGTTCCCCTCTCACACACATACATCGTTCGCCTAATGATACGGTGCTTATTATTACCCACTGATGCAAGGTAAAGACAATTCTGATGACTCACACGAATGACATGGACCAACACCCATGGCGCCTTTTGTGATTACCTTGAACTTTGTAAAGTAAGTTCAAAGCCATCAAATGCGTGCATAAATAACGATCACAATTACTTGTCAGGCCGACCCACCATCCGTTCTCACACGTTTTATGCACATTCAGGCTTTTTTTGGATGCCATAATGATATTTTAACGCTTAAAAGACGTGACAATTTGAACGCTGAAATGAGTTTGAGAAGATCTATGCATTTTATTAGCAGCATTTTAGCGCCGATATGGATACAGCGAACAATCCTCCTGTCTGCAAAGGGGAGCCTCCTTTGGATTAAATACCAACATGAATGTTTAAGAAAAAACAAAGTAAAAGCCCTCCTAAGCTTTTTCATTTCCACTATCGAAAGCCGGTGTGATGATTTGCCCCGTAGAAACAGCTTACAGAGTCTAGAACCAGTTTCGAAGCGTTTGACAGGCCTAAGGAGACGCCGGCGTTTGGCTGAGGCACACTCCTGTCATTCAGTCTTAGCAAAATGTTTTGTGTTTTCCTTTTGTAATCTAATGCACCGTCCCTTTAAAAAACACACTGCTAATTACTTTACTCAATCAGCCTCTTCGCTGGGGAATTATGTGTGCAGCCCGAGGCGAATGGTAAACCTCTTATAGAATGGCTTTTGGAAAATTGTGATTAAAACGCTTAATCCCAGAGGCTGGTTTAACTCCAGGATTTGATACACGTCTTCATCTGCTCGGGGAGAATTGATATAGCTGAATTACACCTGAAGATAATCTGGATTAAGGCAATTAGGGAGGCTCCATTTAACAGAATCTGATTTTGTTTATAGTTCTTTGCAAATGTTTTTTTATTTTTTATTATAATCTATAACAGAGTGAAGAAAAGGTTGATCTTTATGTAAAAGGTGCGTACGGGGTTAATTCTCTCCCCTCACTGGTCACAGCAGCCATTTATGAAGTCGTCCTTTGGTTCGCCTAATCAACCACATTTCAACAGAGCTACAGCTATTACAACACGTACTATAACAGCTCAAAAGTTATTTGACAAATACCCAACCCCAATGGTCCCCAAAGTAGAGTCAGGGGCCCTCAGAGGCACTTGATGTCTGTACATCAAGCATATGAACAGTTACAAATTAACTTTAACCTTCAACAAAACAGTAACGGTACATGAATACATATATGAATATAAAACATTTAAAATCTAATTTACAAATGATGGCCAGTTGTCCATAAACAGGTCTGTTTTCATTTGCAATCTTGCTGTTATTTGCTCCATATGATACACTTCTTTCCGATTATTTTTTTTTAATGGTGGGGGGCTGAGGTTGGAGCCAAAAGACTATAATCAGTTTCTTTGAAATTAAGAGTAGTATTTTTAATTGGGAAATGCCACAATTTGATCAGAGGTTGCCAGGGATCCATCCATCCATCCATCCATTTTCTCCCACTTGTCCGTTGCCGGGTCGTGGGGGCAGCTGTTGGAGCTGCCCAAATCACATAGCACCAGTCCCCTATGGCTCCTCCTGCAGGTGGTGGGTCCACAGAAGGAGTTGCTAGGGATTATTCCCAATATTATGACATTTGATTCCGATGGAATTTCAACACTTACGCCATATTTGATTTCCCCTTGTATGTCTTTCCAATAATTAATCCATTTAATTTTGGACGAAATACGTGAGTGTGGTCTTCCACCTGACCACAGCCCCTCCAGCATTGGTCCGAAGTTCTTCCAAACTTGGATGTGACAAAGTGAGTTCTAACTCACTCAAACTCTCAAAGGACTGGAGTTTTTGTTATTTTATGTCCCTCCCACAGTGTCTGTTCCCAGTTCTCATCCTTGATATTCATTTCCAATTGCCATTTTCCATTAATGTCTCAGGTGTTCAACTAAGTATACTACTTTGACACATTATTTTTGCCTACAGTTATTGCTTTTTGTGCGTTTTACAATGTAGGTTTGACCACAGTGAATTCTTCTTGGGGGGGTGTGATCTACACGGGAAGACGCTCTGGACTTTGTGGCTGCTCCGCGCTATCGGGATTCAAAAGGATTTGAGTACAACTTTTGTAACACGCACCAACCGCACACTGAACACTCCTCATGTACACGGCACTTCTCCTACCGTTACATTTTTGAGCTTTCTTGCCAAAATGGGGGGGGAACCACTCATCGACTCGTTGCGTGCAGCTGTGGACCGCCATTAACACGGTGCCATGAATCCAATCTCTCCCAGAGGTTCGAAATAGCAAACGGTAAATTTCTCTTGAAGTAGCATCCGTCAATAACGTCCAAATGAAAGGCTTGATTATACAGCTGGCTGGCTCGGGGCCATCTCTCCGCAGACACGAGCACAGGAGAAAGAAGGAAAAGAAAAGTAAGAATTTGGTTGTTTGACTTAAACCCGGGGCCCTTCCTCACTCCTGTTTCGCTCGGGCCGCAGCTGAAATCGCACCAGTCAAAACAA
The DNA here is from genome assembly GCA_021464625.1 of Proterorhinus semilunaris. Classification (NCBI taxonomy): domain Eukaryota; kingdom Metazoa; phylum Chordata; class Actinopteri; order Gobiiformes; family Gobiidae; genus Proterorhinus; species Proterorhinus semilunaris. Next base: position 8,592,695 of record CM038362.1, on the reverse strand, counting down.
ATGTGGGATGCCAATCTCTTAAACACACCCTGCTCCACCTACGCACACAGACCTGGGTTCACTTATGGAGTCAAGTCCTGAGGCGTCTCCCCCCTTTTATGCTTTCTATTGAGGTACAAAACGATGGTATTCGAGGGCATTCATTTTGTAAGGAAGCGGACGCCATGGGATGACTAAATAGAACGCTGGTGACCGCCGGGATATCTAATAGCCAATAGGACTGATCCATGTGACTAACACGCAAAACAATCGTACAGGAGACAGTGAAGTTAAATGGATGGATAATGGTGCTCTAATCCCTGGCAGGTAGAGGCGACAGGGCTTCAGTCGGCCTTTTGAAGAGGAGCAAAGCGGGCCTATGGCTCTGTGCTTAAGCCAGGGCATCCACTGCAGCCAATACTGTACTTTGGTATACGCCAGAGGTATTCAAAATGTGCTGGGGTACTGGGATACCATCAGCAGGACAATTGCCCACTCTACAACCATGATGGGACTTTACATCTTTGGCCCTTTGAAGGAGAAACTGGATGATTTTCGAACGCACAGCTGGAACTTTCCATAGATTTAGTAAGATCTTCTTTCTAAGTATAGGAAGTTCCAGCTGTGTCGATTTCGTGGAATTTGTTTAGGTTCATATGTAGCTTTTTGCTCTAGTTAAGACGTCAGGGTGTGTTAAAACTTGATCATTTTGGTTACATTTTAGAAAGCCTCAGTAGACTTCTAGCAAAAGTCCACTTAGTTTTGTGCCGCCTCGTGAACACGTGTCCTGGCTCACACCGTAGACATCCTCTGCTTCAGATCTTGGTTGTTTTAGTTTGTAACACTGGATAAGCGAGCAAGGAGGAGGTGGAGGAGCTGACCAGTGTGGGACACTGAAACAGGGTCAAACCCAGGAGGCGGTGCACCGTTTCAGAGGAGCACTGAAGCCCAGTACTCGGGTTTCCCTAGACCTCCACAAAGACGCTGGTCAGGTTGGCCCAGGATGGCGGGGCGCTCAGTTGTAGCCGCTCAGGACTAACCCCAGCACCGTTGTACAATGACAAATAAAGCACTTACTTACTTGATTAAGACGCCTATTTATTTGTGATCATGGCTTTTTTTCCTAACCGGCCATGGCACTGCTAAGGAGCACTTTGACTTCCTTAGTGTCTTGGGTTCAAGCCTTATCGTTTTGACCGTTAGCAGAAAGTCTCTTCCTGCTCTTCACTCCCTTTCATGCCTAACTGTCTGGCACAAGCACCTGTCATCGAGCGCATAAACGAACGACTGGCCTTTATGCTATCCCACTTCGCAAAACAACCAATAAAAACAACTTTCCACCGAGCCGTATCTCCCCTCTCCATCTCTCCTTCCTCCCCGGTCCGTGCGCTTTCTTCTCGTTCTCATGCTTTTACAGTGAGGTGCCGTGAAAGCTCTCTTTGTTGCTACGCTCCGGGGACTTTGAATGGCACCAAACAAGCGCCAAAGTGCAGCCAGCGAGGCCCACAAGACGGGCACTGAAAGGCATTCTTCCCCTGACTTCTCCCTGGACCCGCCACAATGGGCACGGCCACTCCTTTCTAGTCAGGCCCGCGCTAATGGCTAAGACAATATTTGCAGGAATGAAGGGGGATTTCATTTGCATTCAGGAGCCTGTCTAGGTTTCTTTTCAGCCGGCCGCGCCGCTGCCTCTCAAACTTCGGCTGATTCCGCTTTGATTTCGCCGACGCGCCCCTCCCACCGTTGACACCAGACCCCGAAAAACTCTGTCGTTCTCTTCTTCTTCTTCTTCTTCTTCTTCTTCTTCTTCTCTTTTTTTTGTGTTGCTCTTTCAAAGACCATTTGCAGCCCCGGAGCTTGAACTTGCTTATTCAGATGGCAAAAAGCAAGGCGAGAGAAAGCAACAGGTGTGGTGTGGGAAAGTGATCAACGAGCGATCAAATGGAATCAAATCGAACGTTACCATAGGAACGTTAGGGAGAACTGCCAAACGTTGTCCATAGAATAACATTAAATAAAATTAAAAAAGTAGAGAAGCGTGCAGCGTAACAACGACTCTATTGCCTATTATGCAAACGTAGTTATAACTTATGTCTTCATTTTCACAATTCATTGCTTTGCGTTTCCTTTTAAAACAACTTAGACATGTTTTAATACTTTTTATTTATTTTATTTCTTGGATGTTGTGCCAGTCCCAACCCCAAACAAATGTAAACAGGTGAATCAATAAAACCAGTTGACATAGTAATGACAATAACAGGATTTGAAGGCTTTGGTTAAAGGAACAGGCCACCGTCTTTCCATTACCTAAGCTTTACCCCGTTTGGAGCTATAGGAATACATTGGGAGAGGCCAAATGCTAGCAACATCTTTGGTCTTTTTGCGTGACTGAGGGCACACAGTTCTTTTATACTGTGGTATGTTCTTATCTGAGCTTAGACGAGTCGATACGCACCTGTCTGGTCTTTGTGCCCGTGGAAGAGCGTGGTAGCTTCTAACTTCACCCCCGTTTGGAGCTATAGGAATACGTTGGGAGAGGCCAAATGCTAACAACATCTTTGGTCGTTTTGCATGACTGAGGGCACGCACAAAGACCAGACAGGTACGCATCAAGTCATCTAAGCTCAGGTAAGAAGATATCTGAGTATGGAAAAACCGTGGCCTGTTTCTTTAAGGTGAAGGTGCTTTAACCCCTTAATCTCCACCCAAACTGAGCATATTTATTTCAGTTTGGCATTACCCAAATGTAAAAGCTTCTTGGGGAAAGTGAAAAAAAGTGTCAAAAAAGCCACTAAAATGTGACCAAAAAAAGCGATGAAAAATTTGATGAAAACCCAACAAAAAAGTGAGAAAAATGTGACGGCAAGATCCATTTAGACCAATTATGTAGCTTTCAAATGAGTCGTTACCCTGTTGCTCCCGAGCCGAGAAGCTTTTAGACTTGGGTAAAGCCGAACTGGGGAAAACGCGCCGGGTTAAGAGGTTAACTCTACAACGAAATGGGAGGAGAGCACGCAAACTCCACACAGAAGGGCCCCGTCCAGGTGGGAATGGAACCTGTGACCTTCTAGCTGTGAAGCACAAGCCCCCGTGCCGCAGACTAATGTTCTAACAAGTTTAAAACCCCCCATGAAAATCGACTTGAATAATGATCACATATTTTCTATCCGCTGCGCTCCCCGATCACCTCCGCGCTGTTTGGTTTGTGTGCGTCATTCCCAACTTGTACTTGGCGACAGTGGTGCCAGATATTTGACGGGATTTAATGTAACGACGCTATCTTGAACCTCTGCCAGCCGCGTCTCCCTTATGTATTTAAAACCGTTCATTGTTTACGTTACGGCGTGACAGGGGAAACAGCTCGCAGACATAACACAATGCATTCATCATGATGCGCTTCCAGACACACTTCATCTCGGGTCTTGGGATTATATGAAAACACATAAATACGCAACAACTTGGGAAAAGTTTCTTCAAAGCGAAAGCCCAAGTTTGCATATGTTGACAATTTCCATATTCAATTCTTACTTTGGGTTTGGTGTAAATTCAATGCTCAGAATAAGCATGTTGCATTATGTATATCGCTTGATGTCGGTAGGCAAAGTGACCGCAGTGCTGTTTTTCAATAGGCCGAAACTTTGGAGCTGTGCAAGTTATCTGAAATCTTAAGGCATATGATTCAATAGGGGTACAAAGTATAGGATTTGGTATAAAGTAAAGTGTTGCCAAAGTGCTCTACACAAACAAAAAGTTAAAGGGATATTTCAGGATTTTTGAGATAGGGCCTCATTTCCTAGTTATCCAGAGTGTTGTTGATGTCTGGAGATATTTTTTTCTTAAATTCATGCAGTTCTTATATTTGAAGAGTCTAGTGGCGCTAGGCTAGGGCAGGGCTAACGCATTTCTATGGTATCAGTTAGCCTGCATTAAAACTAGTCTGACCCGCTCCACAGTGCACCTGAGGCAAATCACTTATAACGCCAGACTAACGATATAAATGTCTGTGTTAACAGAATTTTTTATTTTTTTTAAATATAACTGACCCTGTATCACATGAATTACCGCATTTTGAGGGACTATTTTCTCGCAGATCACTCCGCCGCTACGTTAGCTTACAGCCACGAAGCTGATGCTGCTCAAATATAAGTTATTTTAAATGCAAAATGGTTAAAATTATTCTATCGACACAGACATTTATATTGTTAGTCTGGCATTATAAGTGATTTGCCTCAGGTGCACTGTGGAGTGTGTGAGACTGTTTTTAATGCAGGCTAACTGATACCATAGAAATGCTTTAGCCTAGCATTAGCCTAGCGCCACTAGACTCTTCAAATATAAGAACTGCATGAATTTAAGAAAAAAATATCTCCAGACATCAACAACACTCTGGATAACAAGGAAATGAGGCCCTATGTCAAAAATAATGTAATATCCCTGTAAGAGAGCTTTTTGATACACTAAAAGCTATAGCTATCATCCATTTGAAAGCACATAATGTGACCGGTGGTGAGTTCTGCACATGCACTTTGATTTAAAACAACAGTGACACCCGGACTGTTAAAAACAATCCGTCGACCAGAGCAAAATGATACTTTAAACTGGTACAGCTGTTGGATTAATATGGACAGGCTGAAATGACTCTGTAAACCTGTGCGGAAATTCTCAGCCTGATGGCATTTCAATCAGCTTTGGTCCGCGGGGCACGAGACAGAAGGTAAACTTGTTTGGAAGTTTTGCAAATAGGAAGAAACTGACATTCATGGAAAATCATACTGTCTGGGACGACCTGTGTTTCTTGGACCACTACAGGCTTTTTTATAAGTGATACCTCGAATGTGAATTTAGCAAAAAAATGGCTTTGAATCACCCACAGGTAAACTGTTACCTGTTTATACATATTTGTACAATATGAAAAAATACCAGGATTTCTATTTAGAATTATAGACTTATACACTGCCTGACCATTTTCTAAATTGTCAACTCAAATGACAGTCAGCATAATTAAGTCTTTAACTGTTAAAGGATCATTTGAATGTGATTTAAAAAAACTCCTAATGATAACAGTATTTTTTTTTTTATAAATATAGTGAGCAACTCAAAATTCACTGTTCAGAACTATTGCGCACAACAGAGTTTCAATACATTTTATAGGTTGTAAAGAACTGAAAATGGTCATTTGTTGAATTTGCAGCGTTATGAGGTCATATTTACTGAAATCAAAAGCTATTTCAATCACTAACATCTTAACAGGTCAGAGGCGAAACGTTCGAAGACTTCTACTTAGTACAGAAGATGAATCAAGTACCTTCATTGAAGACTTAACAGGTCAAGTTACATTTTAACATAGTCCCTTATTTGAGCAGCTTCAAAATGCTTAAATCCATTAAACTTGTGAGTTTTTGCAGAGTTTCTGCTTGGATTTCTTTAAAGGATGTCAGAATAGCCTCTCAGAGCTGCTGTTTGGATGTGAACTGCCTCCCACCCTCATAGATGTTTTGCTTGCGGCTCCAAAGGTTCTCAATAGAGTTGAGGTCGGGGGAGGATGGGGTCCATATCATGAGCTTCTCTCCTTTTATGTCCATAGCGGCCAATGATGCAGAGGTATTCTTTACAGCATGACATGGTGCGTTGTCATTCATGAAGATGATTTTTGTACCACGGTCAGTCAGAAACTCCACATATTTTTTCCACACCTTAGCCATACGGTGCTGGTGCAGTGTGATTTGGGCAGATGGATATGTGCCCAAAGAATGAGATCAACTGGCCGCCACAGAGTCCAGATCTTAACCCCACTGAGAATCTTTGGTATTTGGCTGGAGAGGGCTTTGCACATTGGTCACACTCTCCCATCATCCATGCAAGCTCTCGGTGAAAGATGAACGCAACACTGGATCTTTTGACATCGCAGAAGCTTATCGAAACAATGCCACTGCGAACACGAGCCGCGGTCAAGACGGTCCGGTCACATATTAGGGCGTGACCCTTTTTCTGGCAACATTTTCTTTTGGTCAGTGTACGCTCCGAGTCATTTCCAAGTTTTTCCGTGTCGGTATAGCCAGTGTGCAGCTTGGCTTTTGTGGAGGTTTGAAGTCTGATCGCATTGTGTCACTTTAGTCCACACAGCTGACGAATGCCACCATGCCCAGGATCACCCACACACACACACACACACATACCTTGACTCCATTAGGTCCCCGACAGTCACACACCAAACCTGGACACATGGACGACTCGTGCCTCGGCCTCTCGCTCTCGCTTCCTGTCTCCTGCTCGCCGGCTCCTGGCTGTATCTACGTCCCCTCGGGCTACGATCGGATTAGACCTGACATGTTTAAGGAAGTGACTTTGGCAGCGTGCACATATCCCCCCCGTGCCAGCAACGACTCAATAACCTTGTATGGCGGGGGCAGGTTTCGACGGCGTGTCTATCTGTCAGAAAGTGGCTCAAATTAATCCCCGTGCACAGGAGAGAGAGAGAGACGCGCGAAGGCTGCGGAGAATTAAGCCCGCTATCATTATCCCTGTCAGACGAGATGACAGGGGAGCGCCGCGCTGTTGGTAAACCTGTCATTGTGGTTTGATTTGAGCGGGGAATTAGCCTTGATTTGGTAAATGGGGGGAGTTGGCAGGTGAGATATGAGGTATGCCGCTTGGGAACAGTCTGGTGTAATAATAGGTCTGTACTCGACATACAGGTATTGTAGGAATGCAAAATCTGAAGCAGCTTAAAGTTTAGACATGTGCAACTTTAACAGAACCTTAACCTCTTAACCCCCACCTGAACTGAGCACATTTTTGAGCACAGTTTGGCTTTAGCCCCGTCCAAAAGCTTCTTGGAAAAAAAGGGCCAAAATAGCCACAAATGAGCAATAACAACATGACAAAAGGGTAATGAAAAAGTGACAAAAAGACAATGGGAGCAAAGTGATCCGTTTAGATGAGTTTTGTAGATTTGGGTAAAGTTGAACGGGAGAAAATACACTTGCTTAACATGGGTGTTTTTGTCGATAAATCAACATAATTGTAATCAGTGAAGATAATATTTGATTGGAACATGTTTAGAAAAAAAATCATCCCACATACTTTTAGGTTTGAAGTTTTGAAGCACATCTGTGGCTTCTATGGTCCCTTAAAACTTATATAACAGATATAGTCTCTGTTGAATGTCAATGTTTAAATGGATTGTAAAATAATTGAGGTAGATTTGTTTTTGGAAGTAAATATATGTTTTGTTTTTTGTTTGTTTGTTTGATATGGACATAACTGCATTGGACAAACCAGATACATTGCTTTTTGTGCAAAACTGCTAATTTGCAACACTTGTCCATTTCGCCTTTCAGACCCAGCGGCTGTATGGTTATAACATGCCGCCTTTACTTTCCATCCTGGTGGTCCGTATGGATGCTCCAGGACCAATTTTGTTTACACTTTTTTTTAGGGTTTCTAGTAGGTTTTCACTGCGGATGGATCTGTCTCCATGGCTACGTGTACGTTCCATCCGGGAAACCTACCAGAAACCCCCAAAAAACCTGAAATGAAATGGTCTTGGAGCGTCATAGAGGCCACCGGGATGGAAAACAAAGGCGCCAAGCTAACCACCCATAAATGGTAAATGGTCACATTTATAAAGCGCCTGAGGGTCACATGCCAGTGTCTGCATAAACTGGCGTATGAATGAGGGGGTGAAGTGTTTTGCTCAAGGACACTGCGAAATTGTGCGGGATTTGAACCACCGACCCATAGACACCAAAATGATAAACGGTGGCGCAGATGGTCGAGCGGGTCGTCTCATGATCGGAAGGTCGGGGTTTCGAATCCCGCCTCCTGAAGGTGCACGCTGTCATTGTGTCCTTGGGCAAGACACTTCACCCACCTTGCCTCCAGTGTCTGCGTACACTGGTGTATGAATGAGAGAGTGAACAGGTGAGAGGATCCTTGCTGTAAAGCGCTTTAAGTGCCTAATGTAGGTGGAAAAGCGCTATATATGTTGAGACCATTTACCATAAACCTACTTAATAATGATGATGGCCCAGAAAGAGTGGAGCAACCTTGGACCTACAACTACTAAAAGCCAGATTTTTTTCCATGAACAACACTCTCACTACTGTGAATAACTAAAATAGTAGTTTCTTGAGCACTTTAGCTAATAACTTTCAATATACAGTATAACAGGTGTTTTACAACTCCTTTCCTGTACATCAATCAAATACAGTGCCTGAATTTAGCTATTTTCACCTGTTACTCTCTACAGACAGACCCCCCCCTCCACGTCTGACCCGCCTCCTCCTCCTGTCATTCGGGCTGAGATCAGGCTTTGCTAATGCACCCTACAATTAAGTCATTTTGAAGGAATTCGGTCGGTGTGCGCCGCGGAGCCGTTGAGCGGTGGCTGGAGCCGCTCTGGTCGCCCTCACCGTGTTATTTAGTGCCGTCTCTGTGATGTGTGTCGTCCAGAGGCTGCCAGACGTCTGCGCCCGGCGAGGAGACGAGAGGACGAGTCAGCACCAAAGACGCAGGGCTATCATCACCGCTACTGTAAATACGCCTCTGCTCCTGTGGGGACTTTAATCTCGCGCCCCCGAGATCTACCTGTATGGGACATATGGAATTTAGGTTTGGGTGTTTGGATGAAATCTGAATTGAATTGACTGGGTTCGTGAGAGTCACATACAACACATTATTGAACTCCTTTTCATTTCTGAAGGTGCGATTGGCAGGACATTTTTCATAAATATTGTCCGACAAACACTATTGTAGGGAATATTACATCACATTACAATTTTCACTTGGACGTTCATGGTATGAGTTGTTTGATTGGGGAACCAGAATTGAAAGGTATCCAATAAATCTATGTTGTAGAATGCTGTAGACCGTTTCTTTTCCTTTATTTTTCTTGACATTGACAATAATAAAGAGAAAAAGAACACACAAACAAACCAAAAGTTAAAGATAAAAAAAATACACAATTACAGGTCTATTACGTCTTCATTTAGTTAGTTAGCTAGTTTACAAAGGATAAAGATAAATAACAGGCATAAATAAGATCAACTTCCGAAAAGTTTAGAGCGATTAAAAACATGAATAGATTGAATCAAATTAATCACACTTTACTTTAACGGCACAGCCACTTGTTTATTCACACAGTTAAGCCGACATAAACCTATTTAAAAAGATCATCCTCTAAAATAAATCAAACTGCTATTGTCTTTGAAGTGTTTGAAATGATCACTCACATCTCCACTTAAAGCTGCATTATGCAACTTTTTAATGCGGGAAAAAAAGTTGATATTTGTGCGTATTTTACCTTGTAGTGACCCAGCAGTTGTAGGACTGGTCAGCATGATGCTTTTAATTTTTATCACAGTGGTCTCCACAACGCTCCAGGCTCAGTGGTTTTGTAGGTTTTCGGGTGAGAGGCTCCGTCAGCAGAGAAAACCTTCCAAACAATTGATCCTGCAGCGTCCCAGGGACCACTGTGATGGAAAGTAAAGGCGCCATGCTGACCACTCATACAGCCGCTGGGGAACTACAAGGTCAAATACACATATCAACTTTTTGTTTTCATATAAAAAGTTGCATAATGCACCTTTAAGGCGAGACACTGCAGGTGAATATGTTATTTGTTTTTTTGTTTTTTGAGATATCAACATTTTTTACTATAGATTGCTGACATAAATATGATAAAAAAAATAATTGCAAGTTTTATCCCTAAAATGTGCCCAAAATGTCCTATATTTTCAGCGGCGAAATTTGAATAATAAAAAACATAATTATCAACTAGTTCCTGATTTAGGCTTTGCTCTCAATATTATGGACTTGGCATTGTTTAGATCAGAGGTGCCCAAAGTGTGGCCCGCGAGCCAAATGTGGCCCTAAGGCGATTATTTTGTGTGTGTGTGTGTGTGTGTGTGGCTTCTTTTTGAATTTTACTACAACATTTTATTGTGGGGAAGAGCTCTGTTTTAAGGTTCCAAGCCTTAATAAAGGTGAGGGGCACGGGTGAGAACTTTGCACTCAGTTGAAACAGTCTAATATATACTAATATATACTATATATCAATTTTTTAGTCTGACATTAGTGCGTCCCTTTCCTCAACAAAATCCAAAACTTGAAATTTCTCATCTAGTTTTTCTTTTCCTGAAGCTCTGTCAGCAACCCTGGTAAATAGAGTTGTCACGTCTTGTGAAGAAAGCGGAATCCCTGCCTCCAGTTTTCCCCGAGCGCAGACGTAATCACAAACAAACGGAGCGGGGTGAGCCGTCTGCTTCCGACTTCCTGTTTGTATTCCCAAAGACTCTCAGCAAATGGAGAGGGATCCACCACAGGGCTCTGAAGAACTCGACGTGTCTGGGCCCGTTTCGAACGTCTCCCAAACCCCCGCGAGGTTGTAGGCTACACGGCAAAAAGAAAACCCGGCCGTCACTACAGAGTCAGACACTCTCTACACACAAGCCATTCATCAACTTTTATATGCAGTCGGCGGCCGTAAATCAGAGCGGGGAAATGGGGGGCGAGGGAGATGAAAGACAGAGTTCAAAAAGAAATTAAAGAATCGGCGCTAACAGATGTGGTGAGGTGCTCAAAATATGCACTCAAATACCTTTAACCAAATATATAACGTTACTTAATTGGTCATTTAAGTTCAGTAAATGTAATAATGATTGCTAAATCTGCTTTACTGTAAGTGTGTTTGCCTGGACTCTTAGTCGTGCAGGGGTTTGCCGTCGCCTTAGAGGTGATGACTAAGACAAGTTCTACTGGAGCTGGCTGTGAATAGGAAGGAAACTTCACTCTACTGCCATTATGACTCAAACAACAGAACTGTTTTGATTGTTTTCTCATTGCCAGTGTATTATTGAGTTACAAACATATATAGCTTTTTACACTAACCACTTACTTTGCTTGAGTAATACAAAACGCGGTAATATATTAGTCATTACAATTCAAGTAACTCGAGTTACAAGTGCATTTAAATGTATGAACGAAAAAAAAGCCAAACTCTCCCCAAAGAAACAGCAGCACCAAATCAAATAAAGGCTGTTACAAATCAAAGAGACAAAAGCAAACTTGTGAATTCTCTTGAAGAGCCAAGTATATAAATGCACATGTCCAAAAAGGAGTGGGGAGACGTTTAACTTATTAACCCAAGGGTGGGTGGTTGGTTGGGCAGGAATTGTTTTTGTTTTTGATCTGTAAATCACTTTGCACTACAACCTTTTATGAATAAATAACTCTATAAATAAAGTTTTGATTGATTGATTGAACCCCACCCCCTAGTTGGAAGTGTATAAGATCTGCACTTGCTAACGTTAGCTACATGCTAACGTCGTCAAAACAATAAAGAATGGGCATGGCCGAGGAAAAGGAAATCTTTGACCGCACTTTCGGTGGCATTACTGATATATTCAGTTTATATTTTGCCAAAAGCAACTCAGAAGTAACTCCAAGTGTAACTTAGCTACATTTTTTAAACAGTAATATGTACATTTGTAAAACTGTAACTACTAACATAGAATATATTACAAGTTTAAAGTAACCTGCTCATAGCACTTTGTAAAATAAGCTATACCTTGCAGTTGACTCCAGCACGGTGTTGTTTACCAAAGAATGGACTCGATGGAGTCTCTCCGAGCTTTCACTGAGTACTGCAGGACTTGGCCTAAAGAAGTTAAAGTGGTCTCACCCCACCAAAAAAAACAGTCTTTGTATGAACCTAGACTTCTAGCCTGGCTAACGCCATGCTGTTGTGTGCGCTGTGACACGCTATTCGACATAATGAAGCTTGTTGTTTGTTTAGAAAAGAAAAAAAAAGCAGCAGACGCAACGCCATTTTTCAATCAAGCTTTAGACCGTGTTCTAAATAGTTTAGCTCGAAAGTTTACAGCGGGTACGTCACACGTCATCGGATACGATGATACGATTGGCTATGGCTACGTGCAGACGCATGACGCAGGACAATCGTAAACCACACGTCTCCTACAAGAAAATGAAATGGTAGCCCCCAGACTAAATATACTTTACAAGATGTTCACCCCAAGTTCTACGAGAAGGTGGTGTTGGTGTCCGTACTGCTTCCATTGCTGCTGCCGCATTACTCGCACACAGGTATCTTGTTTCCTACCTCTGCAAATGTTTTTGCTTCCTAACTTGTGTTTAATTGGACCATCTCTCCAATTCAGATGAAAGGAAAAGATGCATTGATATTTTGTTATGGCGAGGTCTGAATACTGGGTCAATGCTATGTTTTGAACCCCCCCGCAGTGCACCTGGGTAATATGTAAGAGAAAAAAAAACATTGTTCCCGTTGCGGTTTGAGGGAAAATCCATACGGTACGTGACCTCATGAATAATGGTTTGAGGGTGAAACGGGGAGTAACCTGAGGGTCTGCAAGGGCTTCATGGAGATGTCTGAAGTTTTTTATAAGAGGCTGTGAATGGCACACTCCCACTCAGAAATCCTCAGGGCTGGCTGGTTACTCTATGACATAAGAGCATAAACACAATGAGCCCCTTTCTGCTTTGTGCAATACAAACCAGGCCTACTTATAATGTGCTGCGAAGGTTACAGATGAGGGGCTTAGGGAAGGGTGGGGGAAAAAAAACATCTCACATCACTTACTTATACTTATGTAGACTTTCGTATTGATTTCTCATGTGTTATAACCTCAAATAATATAAAAGGTAATGGTAATTCAGCTCTATTTCTGTTCATACGAAACCCCATTGACTTTATATGAAACAACACAACTGAATGTTTTGTGTTGCTTCATGGTTACCTGCCGTGGAGAAATTGCAAAAGGCTTGACTGTATAAACTATCCTGGCCGCCTAAACTTTCCGCCTGCCTAACCTGTAATAACTGGGTAACAATGTTATTTGTCACAGTATGCCGGTAAGTGCTAACCCTGCAATTACCTGGTGATTACCCGGGGTGTTCCCCACCTCATGCCCAACGACCTGAGACACCTAACAGACCGCGCGGCGTAGCACAATATGTTCCTGCTTGATTCATAAACAAGCAGTGTTAGAAGAAGCAAACATCTGCCCGACTCCTTGTAACTATATATCTGATTTAACTCTCATGGCGCTTGGTATTTTGTGAACTTACCCCTTTCCCTAAATAAATCCCTAATGCTTAGTCAAATACAGCCAGGATCCAGTCTCTTCCGATTGAGAAATTGCAGGTTTATCCCAGGAACGCACCCAACATGCCATTAGTCATCAACTTCCAAATACGTTGCAATTACCGGTTTGCAGATGACGCAATGGGACGGGTGTGAAATCAGATATGAGCTTTGATTATACAGTTTATCTGCTAGATGGACAATCAAACCCATGATATCTCCCAAAACCGCATCCATGCCCTAAGATTCTCGCTAAACCAACACTAGATGAGACATTGAAGACGTTTCTGAATGTCTTCGAAGGACCAAGTCAGCTGAAGGCGTTTCACCCATTTAAATAGCCTGATCCAGACGACTACCCTTCAGAACGTTTGTTTCTGAACGACTGAGATCCAGCGTTGACACGTTGTTTGATTTGTATGTGTCACGATGGCCTATACCCACTGCGCCAAATCAGAGAACTTTGAATCGACAATCGCATGCAATTTTTTCATGCAATATAATCAACAAATAATGAATAATAGTAAAGTTGTCAACTGTACTGGGTTGTTCGAGTTGAGGACATTGCTTAAACCTCTGGGGAAAGTAAGTGGTCTTTGGGAAAGGACCAACAACTGCAATGAATAGCAGATTCTTGATAAGTTGATCCGAGCCATTGCCGGCTTTCAAAACATTCACTTCAATGGGAAAACTCCTGGACGACTGGGAGCTTACACGGACCAATGAATTGCCTGTAAACCCATTTGAATAACCTCTTATTCGTCCTCTATGGGCCCACATTGAAACAGTTGCTTCATGACTTCCCTGCCATATAATATAAAAAATAATTGCACGCTCTGAAAGCCACCAGAGCTGCATGAAGCCCGATCCGTGCTCTATTTTATGGCTGTTATTCTTGGCATTGTCCTGTTTTTTTGATTTATAGCCTAATGGTAATAGATTGTGGTTCTGGTGAGGAGAGATGCTGGAAGCCAGAAGTTAAAAATAAGACTTGGTGTGCTCTGGCTGTTTGAACAGAAGCCTTGGCCTCTTCAGTTTGTGGTCGGCAGCGGCGGTTACGAGGTTTTCTCTCTCTCTCTCTCGGCAATCTAAATTTAATCCCAAACACCACTGCCTCATTTCCCATTGTAATAACAACACATGTGAATCCGGCAAGGTGGAAAAACTGATTTGTTTAGGAAAAGACGCCACTGTAAGAATTAGGGCAATCCATCAAAGTAATCTTGGTTAGTCAGCTCTTTTTTTCAGGGAAAACAAGTGAAACTGCTGGTTCTCAAACTGTGGGGTGCATGTATATACACAGTACCACTGTCGGCTTTGGGCTTCTTCAGGCGGTACTCGGGGTCATCTGTGAATTTAGACTTAATAAATTCAGATGGCATCTTAGGGAACTGGCATAAATGGTCACGTTCGAGGGGGAAAACAAAGAGGGAACTACTCTTTCACCCATTACTCCACAACAAATGCTGAATGAATTATAGATGTATTTTATATCAAATAAAGACACAGAGACAACATGGAGTGGAACAAGTTAAACGGCCCACATTTGTTTATATGACAGTGAATGCTAACATACTAACGTTAGCTACATACTAACATTAGCTTCAAGTGTCGTTTTTTTACTTCTAGTGGAAAATTAGCGGTGTACAAACATTAATTTGGACCTGATTTTGACTGTGCTTGATATATGTGTAGTCCACCAGAAAATGTCTACAAGGAGTGAAAAGTAATGATTTCCATGACACACTTCCTTCTCCTCGGTTGACCACGACCACACATTGCCGTCTGATCTATTAGCTATAATTTCCGTGTTGCTTTAGTTAATGCACTTAAGTGGTTTTCTGATTTCTGATTCTATTATATAACTATTTTAGACCCTGATTTGATCTTGATCTAGTCCTGGTTATACTTGGGAAGTCACATATTTTATAAGGTGTGAACGATTTGTGAACCCATGGTTTAAACCCTTTATTCTCCAAGTCGAGGGAAAAAAGCCTTCTGCTTTTGACACGTCCTACAGTGTTGCCAGGGTAAACTGTCATGAGTCGTGGATGACCTTAGAAGAGCTGTAGACCCTGTGCTGTGCCAGGAGAATGTAGTGGTTGGGACTATATTTTGCATGTCGTAGAGGGGAAGTTACCCATTGTGAAACTCCTAACAGTCAACATGTTTTTAATAGAAATTGTTAGATTTAGGCCTTATATCGAAAACACCACAAATATTAAAGCCTCAGTGCGTAACTTTCCAGGTTGCTAGAGCGACCAAACTGAAAATAAAACAGAGAAGCCGGTGTGTCGCTGTGGTGTTTTCACCACAGGTTGACTACCTGTGGTGAAAACAAAGCATCACCATCTCCATAGAGACACGTCGGCAGAGTCCCGCTCTCGGTAAAGTTACAAGTCAGTTCTGAGGAGAGGGGAGAACAAAAAACCCCAAAACAAAACTACTTGTATTTTATATTTTTAATTGCAGGAAATCTTACACAGTATGGATTGAATCATTCTACACACACAGTAACACAGTGGTCAACATTGATTGAATAAGATTGCTTTGGAATTTTCTGTGTACTTGACGTCTTTAAAAAGTTTCAATTGAAAAACGCCCATGGGTAAGACACAAAATAATTTGTGCTCAAAATACCCAATGTCTTCTACAATTGCTACAACAACACATTTGACTTGAGCGAGGTGGAAAAACTTTTCAAACAGGACATTACTTGCTCGCTGATTTCCTCGAGCCAGACGCCGCTGTAAAATTGGGGCAATTCATCACAGCAATCTGCATTTGCCAACTTTTGTCAGTCCACAAATTGTCCGGCGTGTCAGCGCTGTGTCACTACAGCCGCGGTTATTAATTTGAACGCGGGCCAGAAACAACAGACTACCTCACACTGAGGAAATGTTGTCAGCGCCCGACACGCGGTTTTATGGGGTATCGGGGAGAACGGTTTCAGTATATACAGGGGCTTTAGAAAGTTATCAGACCGCTTTTCATCATGTCTATTTGAATGTTTAAATGTAGCAGTTTATCAATGACTTGTTGTTCTACACCAATTAACGCACATGCAAAAATATTTCAAAATAGAAATCGATAATACAAACAAAATAAATCATTGTGACAGTGTCAGATCGTAAAAAAAAAATAACGCACACAAAAAAACAGCTGCAGGGCAAATTCATTATAACATGCTTTCAATTCCTATCAGTGTCAGTGTCTGTGCTTAACCTCTTAATCCCCACCTGAACTGGTTTGGCTTTACCCAAATCTAAACTAGAGGCGAAAATGCACTGGAAAAGCAATAATACTACAATAATAAAGCGACAAAAACATGACTACATACTGATGAAAAAGCAACGCAAAAAGTGACACAAAAGCAACGACAAAAAAATTCCCCAAAATGTGACAAAAACGGATGAAAACGAAACGGTGACACAAAAGGAGCGAAAAAAGCAGTGAAAAAGCAACAGAAAAACTGCAAGAACATGACAAAAATGTGACGACAATGCAACAAAATCAGTTCTTTAGGTCTTAGCTTTCAAACGAGACCGTCAACATTTTTGATATTTTGACAATGTTCACTTCACTTGAGTAGTATTTTTGTCGAGAACTACTTGTATTACTGCTTCTATTCAATGACATGTGATAACTATAATACTTTCTCCTGCATTTCAAGGCGCGAAAGTAAAAAGTTGGCTGCGTGTTACGTCTTATTTAAAGCCTTAATTTGAACACTCCAGGCCTGTAGGTGGCGCTGTGCAGATGCTCTGTCAATGACACTGATTAACCGCATGGAAGAAGGTTTGTCCCGTTGTGTTGGAAGGAAGCCACAATGCTAATAATAAGCTTGGAATACTAATAAAAAATAATAATAATAAAAAAAGATAATAATACTGTAATACTTCCTAAAAAAGTATAAGCACAATGGGGTGAAATATGGTGCTAATATTGCTGTCAAGCCGGTAACACCGCCTCATGCTCTATGCTGCTTTAATGGGCCAAAGCGCGGACAGATTTGACGCACCGCACGCACGAAACACTCGCTGTCATGGGTGCAAATATATCCGCAACACCTCATCTGTTTCCCACTAAAGAGAGGCTGCGCTCCTCGCATGTCTCTTCATATTGAACTTGGCGGATGTGTGTTAAACCAACGGGCCCCGGGAGTACCGAATAATGATTCCCAGTCCCGCTACTTGTCTCGCTGTGGGAGTTCGCTTGGAAAGGGAGAAACTGTCTGACCGAGAGGTTCTCAACCTGCGGTGGGACTGGGCTGGACGTGGAAGTGGGTCGGTTGTTCTAATTCAGTCCCTGTGCTGGTCTTTGTCTGGACTTTCTCTTATTCACGATCAGTTTGGTGTAAATCTTACGTCGCTTTCCCTTTGCTGCTCCAGTTGTCTGAAAGTTTAAATGACAGTGAGACAAATAATAATTGAAGCTATGTAAACAAAATATTGGCCCAAATTAGCCTGTAGTGGATGTTAGCGACATTAGCATCTATGGGACGGGCGATATTGGAACAGTGAAGGACACGAGATGTGATAAAAAAAAAGGTTTCAAAAGAGACATAAATTTTTTTATAATGTGCACAATTTGAAAAGTGAGCTACCTTATACTTTGTTCACAATGAACAGACACATGTTCAAGAATATGAACCAGAAAACACAAAGGAAACACATTTCGAAATGAACTTATGTTTGTCCAAAACCGGCCCTCCATTATATAGAAACTCTGGCCCTCGAGATGATTTTGGGGAACATAATTACACATATCAGTGATCAAATGCTTGTTAAAGTACTCTAGAAATGTGAAGAATGCTGTCAATTCCTTTCAAATGTATTAGGAATTAGGAACACTGGCATTTGTAGAAAGTTATGCTTTAATTTGGAATACAATTGGAAGGTCTGGCCCTTGGTCTTTTGACGATGAAGAAAATCGGCCCTCTACCGAGTAAACTTGCCTACCCCTGGTGTAGTTTCTGAGAAGATGACAGCGCTCAGGACGTCCATCAGCCTTCAAAGGGGACCAAGTCTGAAGTCCGGGCATATTTTGGGGTGTTTTAAGAATGCCGAGGGACAGTTGATAGAAGACAGAAAGTTCCATACAGCAAGGTTAAGTTGTGTTGCTCCAAAATCACCCTTTTATTTTCTAAGACCTGACGTAAGGCCGTTTGAGTCCGTACTTTCTGCTCCGGTACTTGAAAGGTTTGTAAAGCTGTGGTCCGTCTCTCCACACCACAGGCCGCCTCTGGCTCCTCCACGCGCCCTCAGCGTCTGCCGTCACCCGTCCACATTGTCTTTGAACAATTGGCACTAATTTGCCATCTGGTCGGGGCAGCTTTTGTTCGGGGGGCCGAGGTATTGTGGCGTTATCAATGGAGGGTCCACTCAGGGACGGGGACAAATGACGAGACAATGCTTCGTATCTTGTCCCCGGTTCGCTCGTTTATCAGCAGCTTAACTAAACTGTGTGGAAAAAAGAGTGGGCGTCACGAGGTTTATCTAAATCACTGGATAAAGTTACAATAAGTGTGTATGAACTAATGTTCTCCTGTTCGGCTTTACCCAAATCTTGACTGGAGCTCACAGCATATATATATAGGTCAGTAAAACGCCTCATTTGAAAGCTAAGACCTACAAAACTGATCGTAACGTTGTCGCCACGTTTATGTCACTTTTTTATGCATGTTTGTTGTCGCTTTTTCATCACTTTTTAGTTGTCGCTTGCTTATTTTGTTGCATTGCTGCTTTTTCATGTTTTTCTTCTTTTTTTGGGGGGGTGTGTTGCGTTTTAATCCTCGGTTTTGTCGCTATTTTGATGCTTTTTTCATAAAGCTTTGAGATTTTAGCAAAACCAAACTGGAGAAAAATACATGGTACTGATGGAGTGAACCCCTGTAACTAATACTTCAAAGCAGGCTTAAGCTCCAGTGCTTACGTTTTGAAATAGGAAAATGTTCTCGTCCGTGGTGCGAGAAGTCAACATGTTTAGTCTATTTTCTCTTAATAATATAAATGTAATAAATCAGCTACTATGTTCAGGCTACAGGCTAAAATTACCCAATTGTTTTATTTTTATTTGTTTTGCCAGTATGCATCTCATACCTGATCTTAGGTCCACATTCGTTACCAAGGCCTGACCTCCACCTGAACCGAGCACATTTTCTCCAGTTTGGCTTCACCCAAATCTAAAATGCTTCTTGAATGTGATGAAAAGTGACAAAAATGTGGTGAAAAAGTGAAAAAAAAAAAAAAATGAAAAAGTGACAAAACAATGTCAAAAAAATATCAACATAGATCCATTTAGATGAGTTTTGAAGGTCTAGATTTTCAAATGAGGCGTTACACTGGCCTTTAGGCTGTAACCCTTTAGATTTGGGTCAAGTTGAACTGGAGAAAATGCACTCGGGTAAAGCGGGGGTTAAGAGGTTAAACCCTTTCCTTCTCAGTCGTTTCCCTGTCTGTTACTGCCACTGTCCCTCAAAAGCAAAGGCACACCTTCTTTCTTCCGTGTAAACAGGTTTCTCCAAACAAAAACACACATTGCGTAAAGAAATGATCAAACAAATACTGTATCGGCAAAAGAAGAACGTCTAACAAAAAAACATCCACCGTCCTTTCACTCCTGGACTCTCCGCCTGTGTCTCTGGCTCTTCCTGCTGCTAATACCCACGAGCTTTACGAGACCACGAGAGCAGCTTCCACTTCTGCCTGAGACGCCAACTTTTATATGTGCTTTTTCTCCTCAGTCACCGCCTCTTCCTCCGTCTCTGTCCCGCTCGCTCCCCTGGGGGAAAAAAAAACAAAACAAAACAGCAACACCATGATGTCACCGCAACTCAAAAGGAGAAAGAGTGGCTCGCTACATTCTTTATTTTACGATACACATTGAAGAGGAAGGAAATGGAGAAAGATGATTTCGCCCATACTAAACTCTTTTATTTTTCCATCATAGGTGCTACATATTTTTTTTTGTCCGTGGCCTGCAAATGCTCTGCGTAATGTCTCAAGGCAAAGGTGTACTTTATTTTTTCCCGGTTGGAAGATTCGTCCTGCACATTTGGTCTGTTGTTCAAAGCGGCTGAGGCAATCTGTCAGCAACAGTGGACACAGAACCTGGAAAATTAACCTGCTGTGCATATGTATTGGGTTCCATATAGAGAAAGTCCACCGTGGCACAAGGAGAAGACGCAAAACTCGACACAGAAAGGAAATGCTGGAAATTGAGACCTTCTTGCTATGCGCGAACTAGCCACTCAGCCACTGTGCTGTTTTATACTGTGGGACATGTATATATGTGGGTCAATGACAGGACGTTGAGTTATTGGTGTCCTTAAGGTGAGACACTGCAGGTGAATAGGGAAAAAAATATATAATTTAGACATATCAATTTGAAACATTTGCTGAATATTACTGATATGAATATAAGAAAAAAATGTGTTGAAAGTGTTCTGTCATTTTATGTTTTCATATAAAATAAAGGCATTTTGTGCATAAAAATGGTCTGGAACAGCCTCAGTGAGGAGTATTTTTAAGTCCAGACACCTGTTTACTGCTGCCTATGGAAATTGATTGGATTTTAACGAATTTTGATATATACATATGCATATATTGTTTTATTTTTTTATGAAATTGTATCGATTGATTTTTTCTTGATTTTTATTGTGTTTTAAATGCTTTTTCATTCTATTTTTATTGTGTTGCTCTGAGGCCCATTGAGTTATCATGTAGATGAAATGTGCCATAAAAAATAAACTTGCCTTGCCTAGACCCAGATTTCTATTCATGGATTTATTTTATTGACATATTAGTAACAAAGATTTTTTCAGAGGGGATTTTGGATATAGTTTTGAATAAGTGAAAAAACTCACATTTTGCCTTGTTTTTTGGGGGTTCAAAGCTGAAAAAAATCCGGCTAGGAATTAGATATTTAAAAATCCCTCTTTTTGACGCTTCTTTTTTGCGTTACCGACACATTTTTCCCACGTAAATGTTGCCTTTTTTTGCGTTGTCACCACACAGTTTTTTTTTTAATAAAGAGCATAAGCATTTGAAGAAAATATTTAAAAAATGAAATCAAACACGCGTTTCTTCCATGTCATACAGTCTTGCAACTTCTACTATGACTCCGACAACAACCACTACTTCTTCTTCCACAACTACCTGCATGTTATTCACATTCATTGTATATCGCATGCATTTATTACTCCCACTTTCCCCCCATTTTCTTTTGCCACTACTTCACTCTTACCCTACCTTTCCCATCTGCACTTTCTACCTCTCGACCCATATATTTTTGTTGTTGTACACAAGCAACAAGAAACCTCTCCACGCTCCGGTCCATTTTACAGCCAGGGCTACGGGGCAGATGAACTGTGTTGTGTGTTCCCCCCCCCCCCCCTTTCAGTGCACAAAATCAATGGGCCCCATACTCACCTTTGAGTCAGGCAGCACCATATTGGCTGCGTTCACCTTCTTCACTGTGCTCGTATTTGAGAGAGGAGGTGTGTGGAGGGAGGGGGGGGGGGGTTCGGGGTAGTGTTGGGGACCCATGGGTGTTTGCTGGCCTGTCTAATGCATTATTGAGCAGCGCACTGCATCTTAGCCATCGGTTGTAGCGAGAAGCAGCAGGTTGAAATGGTCTTATTAGCCACAGAAGACCGGAGAGCGAGTGGGAGGGGGGGGGGGGGGGACGACACAGGTGAAAACTTAGACGATGTGTAAAAAGGGGGGGCTTGCTTGGGGGATTTGGGACGCGGGAAGCTGGCGAAGAGTCGAAAATGTTGCTTGTTATGAGTTGAATTTTATTGATTTGAAGTTTTATGCCGGGTCGCGCGGCCGAGGCGCAGTGTATTACGGCGTCATGAATTTTGTAAAGTTTCTGGGCTGTTTTATTTTTTACGCCAACGTGCGGGTTGAGAGTTGGAAGACCCGAGATATCGAGCAGAGAAATTGGAACAGTTTTGGCGGCAGAGAACCTCCATTTGAACCGTATTCTGGCGCTCTGATTGTCAAGGTGGAGTCGCAGGGAGCTTGTATGTACTTCCCTATTGTATGTAGGGCAGGGCGATATATCGATATTTAAGATATATCGATATATTTTTTAATGAGATATGGAATTGGACCATATCGCATATATCGATCTGCGCTGTAATACTTATACTTTTTTTTTAATACGATTTTTTTTTTATTTACGGACCTTTGTTATACAGTGTATTTATGTTTACATTTTACAGTGAGTTTTCAATAAAACTGCTCGTATTTGGCTTTGACTTGACATTTGATTTCACAGCTCTCACTTTGCGGAAAGAATATCGGTATATATATCGTATATTGATATTCAACCTAAATATATCGGGATATGACGTTTGGTCCACATATCGCCCAGCCCTTATAGTATGTAACTATTTTGTGTTTTGTATATTGTTGTGTGATTTTAATTTAAGTCTTTTTTAGGCTGGCTTTTACAATCCGCCAAAGGGACTACCAATGAAAACGAGCCTTTTCTGCTCGGGCACATTTACATTGTATAATGTTGATGAATGTGCACTGAGCCTTTTCAAATAAATACATTAATACAAATAAATCAATAACTAAGTATGTAGCTTCAGATTCCCCAGGGGTCGACTGAGAGAAGCGCTGTCGTGACTGCCATCATTCACTCACGCATGCACATCATTCATCCCTATTGTACATGTTTTTAGTGGTTGGGGAAAGCGGAGTACCCGGAGGAAACCTGCGCAGACACGGGGAGAAAATGCAAACTCCGCACAGAAAAGCCCCGTCCAGGTGGGAATCGAACATGGGACCTTCTAGCTGTGAAGCGCAAACTCTCATGGTGAATAAAGCAGCTCCTACACAATGAGACTTGGATTAGATTTAGTTTCCCTATACTATAGTAGTAAGTCCCATAAAATATCAGTCTGGGTAACTCAAAAAGATAATAAAAAAGTTTTATTTTGAAAATGGCCAGGCTTCCTATAAAATTGGAAGCCTGGCATATAATGGTTTATTTTCATCTGCTTTAGATTGTGGCTGCACCGACAAGAAAGTGGATAAAACTTACTTCTTTCACTTTTCCTTTTCAAAATCAAACTTTAAACTCTTCAAAACTCCCATTCCAGCACTTTTTGTTGTTGTTGCTGTAGGATTGTTTGTTTGCTGCAGGTCGGCCATTTCTTCTCCAATCCGCCGGCTCCAGATTCCGTGTTTATTATCTGTGTTTTGAGTCGGGCACTTTGAGCTCGATAAGCAACGGTTCTTTTCATTGAATTTCCAATAAACATCTCGCCCCAAGGTTGCACCGGTGGAAAAAATAATCTCTGCAGGCCCTGTCAGGCTCGAGATCCAAGAGCATTTTTAAATATTACCCACCAAAACTGAAGCCTGAAAAAAAAAAAAAAAAAAAACGAGCTTAATTTGGAGAGCACTCCCCGCTGCGTCTGTAAATGCGATGAAAAAGCGATGAGCATTGACACACTATTAAAAATACATGTCCCCAATTGAATCATTTGATTTGGTGGACTGTGAACAAAATATTAGTGAGTGTCTGCATGTGACTTATCCATGTTTTGCATCTATTTAAGTTGCATCATGTTAAGAAGACATAGCGAGGCTGCTCCCTGGAACGTAATGAAAGTTTGATCTGACATTTGCATAAATAAGGGAAGCGTGAAAATATGATCATCGTTTACCGTGGGATTCAAACACTGTTTTGCCGAATAAAACGCATTTGAGTTCATAGAAGCTCAATACAATCTAAAACAGTTCACAATTGCTCATAATATGGAGTGCAATTCTTGAAATCCCCCCTCCTGGAACCGCCACCTTAACGTGGTGGAGGGGTTTGAGCGCCCGAATGATCCTGGGGGCTCTGTTGTCGGGGGCTTCGTGCCCCTGGTAGGGTCTCCCATGGCAAACAGGTTCTAGGTGATGGGTCAGACAAAGAGCGGTTCAGAAGCCCCTTATGAGAGACCAACAGGCCCGGCTAGAACCATGAGGCCGTCCTTCTGTGGACCCACCACCTGCAGGAGGAGCCATAGGGGCTGGTGCAATGTGATTTGGGCAGCTCCAACAGCTGCCCCCACGACCCGGCAACGGACAAGTGGAAGAAAATGGATGGATGGATGGATTCTTGAAATATTCTGTGTTTGCTTAAACATAGTTATTATGAGTTACATTTGAATTATGTTTTCTTTCTTAAAGAAGAACAAGTCATGGGTAACGCTTTATATTAAGGTGTGTGTGTATTAATAAGGTATTATTAAGCATTAATAATAATGCCTTACACTTGCAATGCACTTTACAAGCCTGTATTACCAAGTTTCTCAAAGCACTACACTGTCGTCATTATTCATTCACTCCAGACTCAGTGGTGGTATGCTACTGTTGTAGCCACAACTGCCCTGGGGTAGACTGACGGATGCGAGGCAACCAGTCTGTGCCAACGGCCCCTTCGACCACCACCACCAACCACTCACTCACCACATTCACCCCAGGCTTCCTGGTGTTACCAAACGGTCTCCCATCCAAGTACTGACCAGGCCCTTCCCTGCTTAGCTCACAAGATCTGACAGGATTGGGAGAGCAAAGATGGTATGGCCTTAATAAGTAAATGCTTGTAAAGTATTAACACACTGCTTATTATACTTTTATCTGTTGACATACTAATAGGCCATTAATAATACGCTTATTCATAGCCAACCCTTAACCTAACCCTAACCTTAACCCTAAAATAATGACTAATGCTTATTAATACTTAATGAGCACACCTTAATCTAAAGCAACACCAAGTCATGCATTGAATTAAAATAAAACAAGAGAACACACTGACTGACAGAGTAGATGATTAACTCTAAAAAAAAAAACTTGAGGATTATAAGAATGACACAGACCTCTGTAAATCACGCTGTGAGAACTGCCTGATCAGACGGGTTTGTGTCCATTTCTAGAAATTGGTTTGTTTGCTCGTTGGAGCGTGTGACAGAATCTGACAAATGGAGTTATCTAACATTCCTCCATTGATAATGAACGACACTGTGCTAACATGTCCACGGAAACTTCCTAATCCTGAAGTCAAGTACATTAATTTTAGGGGAAAGAATCTTGAATATCTTGTAGCACTAAACATGTAACCTGGATTAAAGTTTGGTGGCTGTGATGGAAAGTAAAGGCGCCACGCTGACCCCTCATACAGCCGCTGGGACACTACAAGGACAAATATGCACAAATATCCTCTTTATTTCCATATAAAAAGTTGCATAATGCACCTTTAATGTTACGGTAAATATGTTTATTATGGGTGCCTTTAAAAGTGTATTCTATTCTAAGTCTTGGGTGAATGACTGTGTCGATTCAATGCCAGTGATTCTCACAAGAGGCGGCCGATTTACTGGGATGAACCTCAAATCAAAATGACAGACAATTACAGGACGTGTGAGTGAGAGAACAGGAATTTGAAAAGCACACACTTTGCTGATTCAGAGCTGCGTGTGATTGGACGTACGGGGCGAGCTGTTTTTGTTTAATTAGGTAGCGGAGCCGAGCGGGGACTGTGCAAGTGGGGCAGCGAAAACCAGGCCAAACGTGGAACACTTAAAACACTCACTGGAGCCGAGAAACCGACTACAGCCTCCGGATGTGAACGCTCTAAAACCACTGAGCCGTTACAACTAAAATAGTGTAGGAGAAAATTCAAACCCTCGATGTTTGGAGCTCACTTTTAATTGAAAATGGCAGCGGTGGACTAGTTATTAAAACGGATCTGGTAGCATGGAGGTACATTGTTTAACCTTCGCCTCAGAGCAGACTGTCTTTAAAAGTTCTGAAGTGAGGCCCTTTTTGCATCAACTTGGTTCTCCTGGATCTAAATCATCAGGCCTCCTTATAGATGTCTTTATTTCATCATTCTTTAATCAGATATTAAGCTATTCACATGATCAATGAATCTCTCCAGCTATGGATATTCCTTTGTGTTGGAGCCTACATAAAACAACTGGAATTATACAGGCTTGCATCTTGGTACATAATGATTTGTACATCAACAAATCATGCCACCAGTAAAGTATTCAAATGTCGGACGTTTTAATGTTGTGTAACTAGACTCTTATCGCGTACCTTGTATTTAAATAGGGGAAACGTGGAAGAGCTTGGGTCGCTTCTATCTTCACCCCAGTTCGGAGCTGCAGGGATATGCTTGGAGAGGCTAAACGCTAACAACTCGTCAGGCTCAGCTCAGGTAAGAACATATCTCAGTATTTAAAAATGGCGGCCTGTTCCTTTTAAAACATCTATGGCAAGAAATGAAGTGGGGAGATTTGCTTCAGGAACCAGAGCAGGTTTTGGGGTTAATAGATAAAACAAGTCTGCTAAAGATTACCCTCTGAACTGCTCCACGTACAGCAGCATTTTCTGAACTCCGACCTCCATCCAGCCATTAGTAAGTACCACAAACCTGTTCCGACTCGCGTTCAGCCTAAAAAGACACGGGTGCATCCCTCGCACAGGCGGCGGCTTTGTCTCGGAAACGCTCATTGGGACGAGTTGCGCCGCATTGTTGCCGCTCACCCCGTGGTCCCGTCACGTCCAATTACACGCGCGTCAATTTAGCGCCGTGCATCTGGAGCAACTGCCATCTCAGGACATGGCGCGGAGTGAATTGAGTCATTGGCCCATACGATAATCTCCCATTCATGTATTAAGACACAAGCAGATGCATGTCTCCGGCTGAGGCAAACCTCACGGAGTCGGATAGTGAACTGGGGACTCCCCTCGCACACACACATGCTCGTGCGCTTCGATCGGAGCCCCCGCTCAGTCGCACACGAGTTCTCCATTGTAGACAAAAAAGGTGTTTAGCAAGTCAACTGTACTGTAGTGTTGAGATTGTTTTCCGAGATTAATGGTTGCTGCAAAGCCTCTTGAAGGGAGAGGCACACAGTAACGGCACACGGCTTATAAACCTTTGTCTAAAATTGGCATCTCTTTTTTTCTAAAGGTAATTATGCATTGTTTCAGGACCCTAAGACCCAACTCACTCATGTCATGAAGATTTTTGGCCACTGGGACCTTCCTCATGGCAGTGGTTGGAAAGAGCGAGAAACAAGTCTTCCCCAATTTTGATTTTGGAAAGTATCCATCCTTCCATCCATCCATTTTCTTCCATCCATCCATTTTCTTCCACTTGTCCGTTGCCAGGTCGTGGGGGCAGCTGTTGGAGCTGCCCAAATCACATTGCACCAGCCCCTATGGCTCCTCCTGCAGGTGGTGGGTCCACAGAAGGACGGCCTCATGGTTCTAACCGGTCTCTCATAAGGGGCTTCTGAACCGCTCTTTGTCTGACCCGTCACCTAGGACCTGTTTGCCACGGGAGACCCTACCAGGGGCACGAAGCCCCCGCATACGGTGCAAACGCAGACAATTGATTATGATTAGGTGTATATGGATTTGAGAAAAATAACAGGGTTTTAATTGGAGGTGACACCAAACCTTTGAGTGATATGGTTCCCTCCGCCACAACAGCCTGTACCTCCTTTGCTCTCGTCGACGATGCCCCTATGAATGAGGGTACTGTGGGTCCCCCCAGCACAGCCTAGTGTACTCCCAGGAAACAACTGCAGTTTAGAGTGACATAACTGGACACAAAGAGGCCATTGTTGCACATCCGGTGATACTGAAACTCCCTTTGTCATTGGCCCCATACAAGCTGGGAGCGCCATGATACCCGGGCAGATTATTGTCAATAGGTTCAGTGTATTGAAGGGAGAGTAAGTGGTTCGTGTGAAACATTATACAGGCTTTTTAACCTGAAAAGGACTGTCACAAACCTAGAGCTGGCATTAGCACATTTATGCACGCTTTTTGTCTGTTTGACAGTTTCCCAAAGAATGAGATGGGTTGAGTACGTGGATATACTTGAATGACCAGGTTATGGATAATGGATATGTTTCCTCCCTGATGGTCGACGGCATATTCCGGGATGACAATGCCAGGATTCTTGCTTAGAGTGTGTAACCTTTTATTTTTTTGAGTCAGGCAGTGTAGTTGAGATATTAAAAAACATTATTCCAACGAGATGAATTAGCGATAGAAAATCTTTGACGTGTGCTACATTTGTTTTGGGGAAATTGTCTGGAACCTAGACATTGAGTAATGGTGAAGAGGGAGAGATGGAGAGGCTGCAGTGGCGTATGATTCTCCTGCTGCGTTGGAGGCAGGGGCAGAGGAGAGTTACAGAGCTTCGATTGGCTTCTACATGGTTTCAGAAAAGGTTTGAAGACGCTTTCTGGCAGCACAAAGTACATCCGACATTTCACATTTTTATAATATTTATCAAGAGGTTTGTTTCCCGTCCCAAATGGTTTTCCGCATACCCAGTAGACTCAAGAAAAGCTGGAGTTAGCTAGAATATTAAAAATGGTCAGGGAACATGTGTTTTCCACCGTCTCCCGCCACTCCCCATGAGCCTGATCACTCTCTTCGTATGCGTCTGATACAGTAGGAAAATCTCAGACTGTGGTGTGCGTCGCGCCCCGGTGCTGAACCCTGTTTGACCTGATAACTGTCTGTCAGGTCAGCTCGGGGGGGGGGGGGGGGGGGGGGGGGGGGGGGAGAACGACACAGAGAGAGACAGAGGGGGCGAGGAGGGGTCAGTGGAAATGGATTGCTGTCCTCTGACCGGCTGAACCCGCCGTGACGTTTACTCACCTATGTTTACGCAGCGTCGAATCCAAATGTGAAGCAGTTGAGTGAGGGCTGCCAGGAATCTGCGAGCAACTGGGGGGGAAGTATCAGACAGGAATGCTGCAGGTGGAAATCCTGACGCCTTGCACAGTGAGGAGTGTGGCGGAATCTCACGTGTGACATGTTTGTCTTTCGTGTCTCCGTTGGGATCACGCCTGGTTATCTGACTTTTCAAATGAAATGAATGGATGCTCTGATTATTGACACAAAGGGCTGTCTCATGTGCTCCGGTTGACTTTGCAAGAGGTTTCGCTGAGAACAGAACCCCTGGGTGAAGAGAAGCTAAGAATATGAAAAAAAGATCATTTAATGTCTCAACCCCCACCTGCACCGAGCACATTCAAACGTTAGTCAAAATAACAACACAATAAGATGGAAAACGAGGATGAAAATGCAGCAAAAGGGCGAGAAAAACGTGACAGAAAGCCATGAAAATGTGGAAAGTATGTGATGAAACCTCCCCGAAAAAGCGATGGAGACAATACGACGAAAAAGCTCCGTTTAGATGAGTTTTGTAGCTTTCAAATGAGGCGTTACTCTGGCCTATAGGCTGGAACCTTTTAGATTTGGGTAAAGCTGAACTGGAGAAAATGCATTTGCCGACCATTTGGTTAAGGCAGGGGTTTTAGAGGTTAAGGCGGTTACTATAATTAACCCCCCCCCCCCCCCCCCCCACAGCACATTTTCTCCATTTCGACTTTAAGCAAATCTAAAAGCTTCTTGAAAAATGGCAACTAAAAACAGGACGTAAATGAGGATAATAACACAGCCAAAAACGAAAAAGCAACAAAACATGCAACAAAAAAGCGTCGAAAAATGACACATTACACTGACCTATAGGCTGTAAGCTCCAGTCGAGAAGGTCTAAGAAGGTTAAGGGGTTAATCAATGGCCTTTTGCATAAGGGGAATTATTTTGTGATCCACCATATTATAGCACCAAATCCATTGCACATAATACAGATGTAACACAAACAATATATCCAGCAGCCAAAGTGTGGAATGTTGATTAGTAAACTTGTTTTGTGTATGGTATGTTTCAGGTATGTTTCACGTTTTGTTCCTGTGCCAAACTTCGAAAGACTGTTAAAGGTGCATTATGCAACTTTTTATGTGTAAAAAAAAAGTTGATATTTGTGCGTATTTGACCTTGTAGTGACCGAGCGGCTGTATGAGTGGTCAGCATGGCGCCTTTACTTTCCATCACGGTGGTCTCTGGGACGCTCTAGGATCAATCGTTTGGAAGGTTTTCTCTGCTGACGGATCCTCTCACTAGAAAACCTCGACTAGATCGTCCTAGAGACCACGCTGAACATTCATACAGCCACGGGGTCACTACAAGGTCAAATACGCACAGATATCAACTTTTTTTCCCACATAAAGAAGAGACAGTTTGGCTGGGTACAGAAATAGCACATCCACACTTCTCCATATGACAAAGTATAAGGAAGCGTCTCATATAAACAATACAGCACCCGTATCAATCAACTTTCCCCCCAAAAACTCTGAAGTGTTTTACAATATAGGAGCGCTTCCTTTCTGGTGGTGGTCCGTGGCTTTAACATTGAACAGGCCTAAACGGACACACAAACCAGAAAAGACCCTCCTCATCAATCTCTTCCCTCCAAAGTGTAAATAAACCTATATGCTTGCTGCAGTGGGTGGCATGTGTAACGTAGCGCAGGGAACTACAACAAGCCCTGGGGAAACAGCAAGAAAAACGCTAAAACGACCACAATGCCACTGAAAAGCTTGTATTTTAAAGTATTCATTGGGTGAGATGTTGCGTAGTATGGTTTTAACCCCATCCCCCCACCTAAACCACGAACATTCGATTTTGTTGCGTTGCTTTTTGTGGGGTTTTGTGCCCAATTTTTTTCACGTTTTTGTTGTCTTGTTGTGTTTTCGTCGCATTTTTGTTGCATTTCTGTCACGTTCTCGTTGCTCGTTACATCAAAAATGTGAAAAAACATATAAAAAATTGTGACAAAAACACATAAAAAACTGTGACAAAAACACATAAAAAAACGTGACAAAAACACAAAAAACGTGACAAAAACGTGACAAAAACACATTAAAAAACGTGACAAAAATACATAAAAAATGTGAAAAAACATAAAAAACTGTGATAAAAACACATTAAAAAACTTGACAAAAACACATAAAAAACTGTGACAAAAACACATAAAAAACGTGACAAAAACGCAAAAACGTGACAAAAACTGTGACAAAAACACATAAAAAACGTGACAACAACGTGACAAAAACGTGACAAAAACACATTAAAAAACGTGACAAAAATACATAAAAAATGTGAAAAAAACATAAAAAACTGTGACAAAAACACACCTAAAACATGATTAAAAAACAATGAAAAATGTGACGAAAACTTGACAACACAGACAAGGAAAGCGCTTAGGCCTTAGCTTTCAAATGAGGTGTTACCCTGGCATAGGCTGTAATCTCCAATCAGAAAGCTTTTAGAAGATTTGGGTAAAGCTGAACCGGAGACAATGCACTCGGTAAAGGCAGTGGGGGAGGTGGTGAAGAGTTAAAATTTCAATTCTAGTCGTGGTTCTAGGAAGTATAGCACTTTGACCGAGGCTAGACAACTCAATTAGTATGCTGTCTCCGGTCGGCGCGGGCAACTACTCTCTAGAAACCCCGGGGAACTAAACTGAGCAAGGAAAAGCAAGCACGGGGCGGCTCACAAAGCGGGGTATATTGGATTTGTTTTACAGCTCACTTGGCACTCAAAGAGCAGTCCGGCGGGTGGTGCTACAGCGAGGGTCAAAGAGGCTGCTGGTGGCTCCCGCTCGCCGATTGGGGCCACGCCGCCGCACAGTGGCTCCGTCTTTGAAAAACGGAGGTGGGGTCAGCAGAGGTGCGTCTTCATTATGGGACGGTCCCATAGTGAGCCGCAGACTGATGATAACTGGTTTGGGATCAGGGTGAACTAAGACGCACACACACAGACACATACACAGACAGAGGCTATGGAGAGACAGGACTCGACTTGTGGAGAACATTAATCCCATCGCTGCTGTGGCTAAGCTCCTAAATTGATGTCAATCTTCTCGACCGCAGGCTGTTTGGAAATGGAGATGAGCTGGGTAAGAAAAAGAAAAAAGAAAAAAGTCTCACATGGAAGAGTCGTTTAGTGTTTAGCATTAGCAACATTAGCATCTTGGCCATTTGACTTAGTTGCAGTTGGAACAGTGAGGACACAACTTGCTCTATTGATTCATTGTATAGAGTATAAGACAATAAAAGAAAAAAAAAAACATAAATTAGTTGTCTTGCTTTGTGAGTCTTGTGTTACTTTTCCTTTGTGAACAGGCAGTGAATGGTGCCGTCTTAAGAATTCCATAACTGTCAACGTGCAAACATACTGTACACAAGGGCCATGCCATTTAGAGGTCTGCCTCTTCCTTTGACACTTTTGTTTCACTACACAAGAGTGTAGTAGATGGGTCAAATGCAGAGGACAATAAAGTATACAAACAAATACAAGCAAATGTAAACTTTTTTTTGTCCCTTGAATAACTCTTTTAAACCCCGCCTTAAGTGCATTTTCTCCAGCTCAGCGTTACCTAAATCTAAAATTACAGCCTGTAGGCCAGGGTAACGCCTCATTTGAAAGCTAAGACCTACAAAACTCATTTAAACTGATCTTATTCCTCGCGTTGTTTGTTTTCATTGCTTTTTTGTTTGTTTTATCACTTTTTGTCACTTTTCCGTCGCTTTTTGGTCACATTTATGTTGATCTTTTGTTTTCACCCTCGTCTTCACCTTTTTTCCAAGAAGCTTTTGTTTTTGGGTAAAGCCAAACTGGAGACAATGCACTCGGTTCAGGTGGGGGTGAAGAGGTAACAGAAAACGCCTCTTAGATTCAAAAAGATTAAAAGGCGTTATCCCATCCAACTATAACTTACATCGGAGAAGCATCAGTCAATCAGTTGTTTTGTGTTGCCCCATATCACAACAGGACTGAGATAAACAAGACCATGTAATAATCTTGGCTAAAAGAAGTCGTGACGCTCAGAGCCCTGCCCCGCTTTGCTCACAGTCTGGTTGAATGTAAAGCTCTGGCTCTTGTTTGTTGCTGCCAGGAGCCGTGCAGCTGCGGCCCCTACACATTCTGAGGGGCCACTGCATCAATGCATCAAGTGGATGTTAATTGGCAACCCGTCTTTTCAGCCCCCTCCTTCACCTCCCCGCCCCCGCACGGCTCTGTCACTGCAAAAAACAGAAAAGAAAAAGACATTTTGTAGGCAAACGTGATATTAGTTGCGTTGAGGATCTATCTATCTATCTATCTATCTATCTATCTATCTATCTATCTATCTACTGTATCTATCTATCTATCTATCTATCTATCTATCTACTGTATCTATCTATCTAACTATCTATCTATCTATCTATCTATCTACTGTATCTATCTATCTATCTATCTATCTATCTATCTATCTATCTACTGTATCTATCTATCTATCTATCTATCTATCTATCTATCTACTGTATCTATCTATCTAACTATCTATCTATCTCTTTTCCTTTCTTTGCAGGGCTCTCCTCTTTCTCTCTCTCCCTCCCTCCTTCTCTCTCCGTTTAAGGACTAACACCACATTCCTGCCATCAGTTATGCGGCCTGCCGACAGTCGCAGTGGCCCGTGCAGGACGGCCCCCGTACCCCGTCCCGTTCGGGAGGAGGCTTGTTTACACAGCACTGATTGGGAGCGCCCCGCTCTGCCCTCATGACCTGCCCATACCTCGCGTGAACCCTCCCCTTAAAAAAAAAGAAAAAGAAAACCCTCTGTCGTCCACTGGGATTTGTGTTGACCAGGAAACAGGTCAACTTTTTTTTTTTACTTTAGATGAATGTGGAAAAAACACCTCTACCTTTTCTGTTCCCCTTTCTATTAGTTTAGTTTATTTATATCAGGACAATGTGCAGTTACATTAAAAAGATGACTGCACCAGATGTAGCACTATGCTAATTTCCATCTGTAGTCCCACACAATGAAAATTACATAAGAGTTAAAATTACATAACAAAAGTTAATTTACATATACAGAGAACATAACAAAAGACAGTTAATACAATATGGGCAGTTTACAAATACAAAGTGCAAATTACCCATTTGTGTGCAATGTTATAAAGTGCAGAAAATATATGGAGCGCAACAGTTTTTTTTTCTTTCTTATAACACATAAAACACAATACAGTGTAATAGCCATCAAATCAAATGCCCGTCTGGTCCTCTTAGTGTGAGCAGGTCTTTGACTGCCCGTGAGAAGCTGTGAAAGTCTGCGTTGTTCTTTAGATTGTCTGGGAGCCCGTTCCGTTCTTTAGTAACTCATAGCATGTTAATGGTGACAAGAGATAGGGAAGGAAGTGACTGAACTCTCCACAAGTGATCTAAATAAAACATACAAATGCTCCCGAAAGCCCCATTGCAGTACATTCCAGATCAAGTGTTGCTTTATCATAAGAGCAACTAACCTACCGTAGAACTCAAAACATGAATAACAGATTACCAGATGTGCTCCTAATGATTAGCTACTCACCGACAATGCTATTTCTGCGGTGGGTTATTGAAGTAAATCATTTGGAAGACGACCTAAACGTAATGTCTGGCTAGTTGTAGTCAAAGCGAAGCAGCAACATCTCCACGGAGACGAGCTGAAGGCCTATGATATAGGTATTTGTCACCAATAAAAACACTTGTAATGAATTCAGTCTCTTTTATTCTACTTATTGGTTGAAATGTTAATATGTTACACTATATGACTTTCATCTTAATCCTTTGCAGTATTACTGAGCACAATTCACCTTTGTTTTTAAGTCTATCTTTGGTACACCCCTTTCCTCTTCCTATTGCCTCTTCCCGTTCCCACCACCCGAGAGGTAGAGCAGGGGGACAGTGGAGCTGGTGTGAGGAGGAAACCCGGTTAGCGCGGCTGTAAATCAGTCATGCTTTTTACAAGCTCCCGCTAAAC
This sequence comes from Proterorhinus semilunaris, assembly GCA_021464625.1. NCBI lineage: Eukaryota > Metazoa > Chordata > Actinopteri > Gobiiformes > Gobiidae > Proterorhinus > Proterorhinus semilunaris. Next base: position 8,557,855 of record CM038362.1, on the reverse strand, counting down.
TGGGCCCGGGGGGGAGGGGGGGGGGTGGAGCGGGGTCCCAGCGGCGCGGTCCAGCCACATATCCAGCACTTTTTCTCGGGACAGGGGCGACTTTTGTTCGGGGCCGCCGGCTTCCCAGCTCAACTCTCGCAGCTGTAAATGAAATGGACCCAAACCGTGACTAACGCAAAGTTCACATTTCACAAGAAAAACCCGAGTGTTACAGTGAATCTTTTTATAGAGGAACAAATTCACCGAGAGGCCAATGATCTCCTGACCATAAAGTTGTCACACAAATGAACTGTAAACAAGTCGTTTCCTCACAATGAAGTAATTGTCAGCTGCGAGTGCTCCCACATAGTGATGGTTTCTTTATGTACCAGTTTATGAAAGGGGTGTTCTTTTCTCTTATTTCTTGGTTCTAAAAATACTGATGAGAAAACAGCAAAACTGTTATTTTGCAGAGTTGTTTTTGAGTAGCGACAAAATGCAGCTGCTGCGGTAAAACGACAGCAAAACACATTATCACAGTGCTGTTGGCGCGGGCATTATGCCAAGACATTAATGCCAGGACTCGCCAGGCTCAAAGGAAGACTGAAAGAGAGCTCAGCGACATCATTTTCACACATGGATAGGCCATAACAGAGTCCAGACCTTAACCCCATTAAGAAGGCTTCGTGAACGCAGTGTAGCCCAACATATTTGAATAATGTGATCCTCGTAGAGATCCAGCTTTTTTGCTTCCGATACCGATACTGGGGGTTTGAGTATCTGCCGATATCCGATATTACCTGATAAGTGTCTTTTCTCCATTTGAATTTAGTGTATTTAACAATGACACTCAGGACAGCATTAGCAATAATCAATAAGAAAAACCCACACATATTAGCAGTTAAAAATTAAGGACCAACCTTCCTTCCCTGACCACACACAAGACCCCCCTATGGTCCAGGCCCCCTCAAAGTCCTCCAGTCCCCCCACCAAAGTACTATAGAGGTGCTCCACTCTGAGCTGAACTCTCACTACCCTCCTCAGCATCAGCTCTGGGTCGGCCCATCCTGAGCCTCACATCTGGTTCCTCCGCGTGATCCAGATGCTGAGCTTTGCTCGGCCCACAAGAACGTTTGTTAGGGTCCCCACTCTTTGTTGAACCCATGAGAACTTTGGGCCAAATAATTTCTTGATTTTATTTTCTCGTCATGATGTTACAGATCAATTATCAGTTATATCAATTAATAAACTAATAGAAAAAAATGAACAAGGATCACTGGACTTTTATATATTCTTGGCTATATGACAGGCTTTTAGGTTGCATTAATATAAACAAATCACATACACATCAGTTATTCTTTAACACTACTATTACTATAATACACACGCTTTAGCATGCTGTTGCTAGCTGCAAACTGCTAAGTCAGCGATTGGAGTCTCTAGGTTCTGCCCTTCAAAATGATATACAGTATGTCCATATTCACTTGGATTTAGTTGGAGAAAGTTGTGTTTTTAAAGCGTTGAGATCCAAAACTGGTATCGGTTCAGTATCAGATAGCCGATACCCGATATCGTATTTTTTCCAGTATCGGCTCTGATACGGATCGGTGCATCCCTACTCGTTAGTGAACCTGTTGTTTTTATGTTTTATTTGGTCGGGACAGTGGATATTACTGAACATACACGGGACTCATGCATGTAAATACGCTTCATCATATTGTAGCCATGGGGTCATTTCCATCCATTGTTCCCCACTCACACTCTCAAACACATTCTCACTCACGTCTGGCCTATTGTACATGTTTTTAGTGGTAGGGGAAACGAGAGTACCCGGAGGCAACCTGCGCAGACATGAGGAGAACATGCAAACTCCACACTGAAAGGCCCCGCCCGACGCGGAATCGAACCCGGGACCTTCTAGCTGTGAAGCACGAGTGCTAACCCAGTTCCCTGACAATGGCAGTAACTCTATTCTGATTTTCTTCTGACATTTTACAGTAATATATGTCCATTACATTTGTTTTTATTTCTAGAACGCTATGGTCAACATTCAACACACTTTACTGAAATCTTTATAAATGGAGAGGCAAATGCAATAACAATATTTTTTTTCAAATGCAGCAAAAACCACTTCAAGTGTTAGATACCAAACCCAACCAGGCCAGGCATCCACGCCAGTTCTGACACTGTTTTCCCCTCCATAAATCATCTTTTCCTCTGCAGACACCAATGCTTTGAGAAGTGTGGGGACAGGTTTAATCTGCATTATAATGACTGTTTAATGCCCACTTTGGAAATACCACAATTTGTATCTTTTGTTGATTTGTCTGAATGTGTTGCGTGTGTTTTTACATTCTATGTCATTTAATGTTGATGTTTTCATGTAAAGCACTTTGGTCTGAGCTATATAAATTCAAACTTCGATGGATTGTAAGGTAAACAAAGCCCATATGACATATTTTCCCCGATACCTCTTCTCACACTTGGGTAATACTATATTGAAGTAACAGTACTCTTCCTTTGAGGTTCTTTTGGACTACTTTCTCCTCCTCTATAGTGTACTGAAGAAGTGTGGGGCCCCAGTACTTACAGCTGTGTGCAGGGCTGAAGCATGTCATCTGAATGGGAGGAGGCTCTGAGAGCATTTATCCTGTAATCACGGCACTGGACAGAGAAGAAGGCTGAACGGACTCAACAAGTTGTTTTGAAATCTAAATATAGCCAGGAAGATGGATTGTCAGAGTAAAGCAGTTGAATGTGCACGGTAATGAGAGGCCTTTTGGAAATAGCCTATCACATCTTACAGCAAGCATGTAGTTAAGTCTGTCCATTTGTAATAAGGGCGCGAATAAATTAAACATGTTTGTGCCAATTTGCTTTGTTGGTTTTGCTGCGGCAATTTGAACTGCATTGATTCATTTGGACTGGCCTTTCTAAAGCTAACAGTTCAAAGTACAGAAAAATAGCATGACGAGAGTCGATGCAGTGGGTTTTTGCCAGCGCACATGTTTATCGACAGGTCCTGTCCCTAAGTATTCTTTTCTAATAGAATGAAATCCATGTTGTTCCCTTGCAGTGCATTGTATAGACATTTATTCACGGTCTTTCCTACCATCATCGGATACTACAGTATATATAATCCATTTTTATTTTTTTCCTGTTGTTTTTTCCCCCTTTTGCACTATGTTCCCTCCCACCCCTCTTACCCCACCCCCCGCTCCACAGTCAAGGATGAGAGAAATATAATTTCAAATCATTCACATGGTTTGACACATAAAAAATCTTGAATCTTGAATGTTCCTTTGTATTATTTTATTGTATGGATTTTGGGGGTGGGCGCTTATAACCTTTTGTGTTAACTGCTCAAATAAAGTAAACTGAACTAATGATGCACCCTGAAAGTGGTGACATTTTGCTTAAAGGGACTAGATGCAGGTTGGTCATTATAATACTCACTACTGCCACCTCAGGTCTTACACGTAACTGCACTCTCTATATTAAGCTCGTGCATGACGGCAATTCGGACCCGAATTAACACCTTTCTGAGTGACAGTGCAGGATTTTAGAGGCGGTGCTGGTGAACAGGTCTGGAACATGAAGGGAGAGAAACATACTTAATTTTAACATTTAAACTCTGTATAGTCCCTTTAAAAATAAATGTATGTTTGAAATGTGTTAGGAAAGGGTAGGGAATCAGAATGAGTATCTCCCTCTATCAAACTGGGAAAATTACGAGCAGGGCTTTATCATCAAAATTGTAAAACTGTATTCTAAGACAAAATCAATCAACGCATTATTGTCATTTAAATAACAATGACATTTGGTTGAAGCATCCAACAGTAGCCCTATGTTGTTGAAAGTAAATGATCCCATTAATACATGCCTGCTGTGTAAACATGGCACAGCAAGACTTCAGGCACAAAATACAGCAATTCACTTTTTGTCAGCAGAAAATGGTCAGACGGGTTGAATCAAAAGTAATAGTGACATGGGTTTTTGTTTCTGGAATCATATACTGTACATTCTCACTATACCATTTATTCATTATTCATTACAGACAACAGGTAAAGAAGCTGGATTCATGACCTCACAGAAGAAAGAATATGTTGCTATCAAACTTAAATGTCAGATGATGCAAAATATGTTGAGTTTACGACACGTTTCAAAATCATTCTCACTTTTAAGCCTCACACTATATAAGACCAACATCATTGCTGCAGCTTTAAGTCTCTCCTCCCTCCTCTAAATACTCCAAAATGGTAGTTCATACGATTTGCATATAGGACACGGCTGAAACGACACTGTTGACTTCTATTCAAATAAAAATACAATTTCGTCCCTCAACGGCAGATTAGACGACGGGTTTAGGCTTGTTAGTGGATTCGCAGGGAATATTGTGGCATATTGCGGGTTGAATGGGGACACAATGGGGAGCTGGGCGACGCAAGGGGAAGGGTGGGGGGGGATCCTTGACCCCGCGAGGCAGTGACCCAAAGCGAGCTCTTGTGTGTCTGTCTACGGGGCTTGTCCCGTTCGGCCCCAAATTCCTCCTCGTCTCCCGCTCGGGACGCCTGGCAAACAGCGGGGTCCGCGAAGTCCAGCAAAACGGGCACTTTTCCACCCCTCTGTTTTATTCTCCGTTTTCGAGACGTTGGCCCTACACTTGAACCGGCTAAGCCTCTGCCCGAGCCTACACGATATCAGAACGCAATTCATCGCATGTAACGTCAAAGGCTTCTACAGTGGCGGCCTTTTCGAAGCTCGAGGTCAGACTTTGTGTATCATAGTCTCTCTTTAAGCCTTTTGCTCTGTCATTACATATGTTTGAATGCAACACAAAGCGGCTGTAATCTACAATGCTTTACAGTGAATGACAATGGAGAGAGAGCCTCTTCATGTGGTCGTCCTTTTTTGGAAAACTCCAGTCAACCGGGGAAGCCGTGCGTGTCGGCGAAATATTTCTCCTGCGCGCCCTTTGCCCACTGTTCGGGGCAGGCGAGGGCAGGAGCGGAGCAGGGCAGACGTGGAGGTGACAGGGAGAGGGAGCCCGTGTGATAGGTTGTCAACGCGTTCGGAGAGTTGCGCTGTTTGGTCGGGTCGGCCCCGGACAGACAGACGGGGCGGATGTTACTCAGAGGCAAAGTGCGAAGAGAAAAGCAGGTCCAAAGGTTCACAGAAAGTCAATATGTCAACATCGCCATAGTAACTTCATATCGCGGTGTTAGTTTCAAGGAATTACACGACTTCTAGCAACCCGGTGAGGGGTTGTGTGTGTCATTGTCTGTGAACATCCAGTAGAAACAAACATCTACCTCTGTCTGTGTGTGCTATATTTGGACAAGTGGCAAATGTTCCAAAGAGTCTTGTATTGCTTACATATATTCATATTTTAAGGAAGTCCTGGTCGAGAGGCAGCAAAAGACAGTTACAATTTCAATTACAAATCATCTCAACATAATATGACATGCACATTATGAAAAACAGCTCCAATTCAAAGAGGTCGTCTCAATTGCTCTCAATCTGGACTTAAAAGCGTTCAATGGAATAAGTTCAGTTATTTTACAGTCCTTTTTGCAACATGTTCCATGTAGAAGGAGCGGAGTAATAAAAAGTCCCTTTTCCCAGTTCTGTGCGGGCAAATGGAACAGCGAGCAACAAATGATAATCTGAACGCAAACAGTAAGAGTCAACACTCCTGCGTGGGATTAAGTTACAGAGGGCAGTAGACCAAGCATGGCCTTATAAATAAAGATATACCAATGACCCAGGACAAGGAAGGCCGTCCCACTCAAGAATACAGCTCACAATGATGGTTCAAGGCCCTACAGTTAGTAATGAGAGAACCATGATATACTGTGTCAATCGTATGATGGGAGAGTGTGACCGCTGCGCAAAGCCTCCTCCAGCACATCCCAAACGTTCTCAATGGGGTTAAGATCCGAGGTGGCCAATCCATGCGTGAAAATGGCGTCTCGTGCTCCCTGATGGCTCCGTGAACCACTCTTTCACAATGTGAGCCTGATCAATCCTAGCGTTGTCATCTTGGAATATCAGGGAAGAAGAAATCCATTGATCCATTGACCAGGAATAACCTGGTCATTGAGGGTTTTCGGGTCATCAGCTGATCTCATTATTTAGGCACACAGCGTTGCTGAACCTACACCTGACAAACTGTAGCAACCCCCAGATCATAACAGACTTTTACTACTACTATTGCAACTACTTTAGCATGCACAAATTAAATGTACCAACAAGCATATCTGCACAAGGAAACTTGACAAATTGGCCATAGAAGACTAAACAATTACCTAAACAAAAAAGAGGAAGCCACTCTAAGCACCATACAAATTGACCTAACACGCTCACAAAACCCGGCCCTCCGTTGGCTATATCTGACATTTTACAAGTGTAACGTCCCTGGTTTACACGCCACATGGGCCGCGATGAGTGATTTGTCGAGGAATGCAGAACACACACTGATGTCATGGTGCTAAACGCCAAAATGAGGCGTGTGATTGGGATCCCGGGTCCTGCCTCCGCGGCCCTATTGTCTGGCTAATGTCCCGCGGTGGAGGGGGAGATAATGGGCTGACTGACAGTTAGGACAGGCCTGGTGTGGGACGGGGCACGGGGTCATGTCACCACCGGGGCGGCCTTTACGCGCTCGTGGGTCAGGGAGAGAGCATTGTTGGGACGAATTTCCATGACAGTGTAGCCATGTGAGGGGGGAACAGAAAGAGGCGACAGCCATCCATGGGAAATCGGTCCCCTCTTTGGTTATAGGGCTGAAATGATATTGGCGTCAGGCTTCTGATGGTCTGACATCAGCTTAAGTGCAAGTAATCCAATTGTTTACAATAAATAGCAATGAGTCGTTTTTTGGTTTTGGAAAGTTAATTGCTAAATGGTATTAGTAATGTTTGTAATATTTCATCATTTCCGACCCATGGATAGGATCGACAGATGGACATTACACGTGTAATAATATTCCTGTCACTGTTTGAAAAATGTGCATTTTTGTATTCTTTAATGTATTTAAGTCATCTAGAAAACTGGCTTTAAAAATGTACCACGGAAGCCGAAACTCAGTCCCTATATTTTGACCCAGAATTTTTCCAGAATAGGAAAAGCGTCCAGTCTGGATGGCCAGGCTCTGAAGACGTAGTATTGACATCTGCACAGCCTGGCCATCCAGACTAGATGCTTTTCCTAATCTTTACAGAGACGTGTAATCTGGGACCAGGGGTGATTGACAAGCATATTAAGCAATCGGAGAAAACAATGGAAATGCGACGTATTTTGTAAAGAAGGAAGTTTCACGATGCGTCGGCCAGAAGAGCAGAGACAAATGTTAGCTCTCTATGTGGTTTTTGCCAAAAAGTTGAGGGTACAAGGAGTCATTAGCAACTCTGGTCAGGATTCCACACGAAATGACACCGCTTTACCCACTGGTAAAGCTACAGTCATGTCTTAGTTGAGCTGACAGCAAAGGCACATGTTTGTTTGTTCATTTATGAGGTATTTTTCAATTATGAAAATATCTGTCATAAAATAAATGCTTGTATTTCACGTTTATTTTTTGGTTAAAATTCTGCGCGGCTTTAAGTTAAGTACATTTAAGAGAATGTTTTACTAGTGGTTAATTCGGTCTTCCTGTCGTGATTGTCTGTGATTGGATCGGTATATGAAACCTTTCGAGATTTGACTGGCTGTTGACAGAGTTCCAGACAGTTCTGCTTTCGAACAGATACAAAAGGCAGGTGTGGATGGCTGACCAGGCCAACAACTTCAGCTTTAGACTGCGAACAATTTTGCCCTGGGACAAACCGACAGAGATGTGGCTGCCATTTTGTGTCAACGGCTCTTCTCACCAACTGCCCCAGCCCCACGGACCACAGCCACGGGAGACAAGGGGCATCAAATGACGAGCCCAACGGCACAAAGGCAGTACAAAATCTCGGCAGGGGGGGGGGGAAGCAAACCACCAACTTTCTAGTGTGTGGGCGACTGGCTCTACTGCTGAAAAAAAAAAAAAAAAGAAGAGATGTTTTGTTTTTGTTGCACTTTCTGTGTGGCGCTTGTGCAATCCGTGGGCAAAAAAAAAAAAGTGGGTTTGTATTCGAGCCGGAGAGATGTGGCGTCTGGAAATAGCACCAGAAGAGGCTCGCTGCGCCGTGTGCCTTCCCCAAAAGTTTGATTTGACATCCTAATTGCCACATGGAGGAACAAAATACTCTGAGGTTCCCCAAATTGAAGTCGGTGTCGAACCAAGCGGGCTATGTTTAGCGGCTATCTGTGGAGGGCCTACTTTCACTGTCAATGCGCTCTTTCTCCTCTTCAGACTTTTTTTTTTTGGGGGGGGGGGGAGAAAGTGAAGAGATTGACTAGGGGGTGCCGGGATGGAAAGTTAAAGCAAAAACAAATTGGAACATCAGTGTGTTCTCGTGTGCACCCCTCCAGTGAAACTCCCCAGCTATAGGCCGATAGCAACCACACTCCCCCCCCCCCTTCCTATTTCTTCTTCTACCCGCAATGCACCCCTCCCAAAATCTCCTCCTCTGATACGCCCCGGAGCAGCAGTAGGCAGGCAGGTAGCTGACAGGCAAACTGAAGCCTGGCAGACTGGAATAATTACATGTGGCTGTCTGCGTGGGACGTGACAGCTCTACCTTCAATTAAAGCCAAGCCGAATGCATTTCCATGGCTTCCCAAGGCCTGCACTCCCCTCGCTATTATCCCGCCACAGGCTGGTCCAGTCAGTCACACCAGGGGCACGGGAACGGCTGGGGGCGCAGAGGGTGGGGCAGCGGGAAGACGGTGCAAGAATACAGGGTATGAGCTGGAGAGGTTTAAACGATAACCACTTTAGGGAACTGACGTCTGGGTTTATGTCAGATGCCCAGTTGACGTACAGAATAATAAACCATGTTATCTGAGACTAACGTTTTTTGCTGTACAGTTGTAAATAATAGACTTCTTTTTCCAGCACTAGACAGCTGTGGCATGACAAATATCAACACAAAACTATAAAGTGTCGTTTGCAAAACCAGAGACCTCCTGTGTGAGCAAGTGTGTGATTTAAGAAATGTTGTCATAAGCAATCTGCACACAATCTGCTGTTAGTATGTCCTTAGATAGTATATTATACTATCTAAGGACATAATAACAGCAGATCCTCACCCTCTCCCCTCAAACACGGAGTCCCACAAGGCTCAGATCTCAGTCCGTTGCTCTTCATTATCTACATCCTGCCACTTGGCAATATCTCTCGGCCTTTTGGTATCCGCTTGCACTGTTATGCCGACGATACGCAAATGTACTTCTCCACGAAACCCGGACTCTGCTTCACCTCCCACTGCCCTCACTGACTGTCATTACATCATGGTTTTCATACGATAAACTCAAACTCAATGGCAACTTACAATTCCATGTCAAAAAGAAAAAAAGGTTTGTCAATATGGCACATTTCCCCGTAGACTGAATTTGGATTGTCTGTGTGAGCCACTTGAGAAAACTGGGGCCTTCAGCTCGAGCAGCTGAGGTAAAAGAGGTGTGAATTAACAGGACACATAATCGTGGTTTACAGTTGGGCTCTTCACACAGACTGCTCCCTGCTGAGTGACCCCACAGCCCAGGCACACTCCCCAGTGTGGGCCAAGTAAACACAAGGATAAACTGCTTTCTTTGCACTGCCCTGGCATACCAACTACAAGGCCTACATTTAAAGACCCTATAACATGCAAAATCGACTTTTAACTGAGCTACAAGGTCACTTCCTCATCCGTAACAGGAGTGGTTTTGTTGTTAATTAACACTTTCCATGAAACTCCAATGTGTTTTAAAACCAAGGCCCCTTATCCAAACTTGTTGTAATCCCGTTCGTGGCAAAACTGCATTTTTGTCTTTTGTAAAGCTTGTTTTTTTTTTGCCCTGGTCAGTCGTGTACAAAAGGGAGAAGTGTCTCCTCTGCTGGACTTTATTATAATTGCTTTTTATAACATCATCAAACGTAAGGATATTTTCTTGACACATTTTAAGCAAATATCAAGGCAAAGGGGTCTAAAGTAGGTGTAAAAGCCCGAACAAAGTGATTTTATGTAACAATATGGTCGCTAAATCAAAAATGATGAGGGTTTAGGCCTGAACATGAAATCCGCATTGGAGCCGTATACAATACAGTGCAGTGTGTGCCATGAGAGAACGTGCAGAGGACGAGTGACAAAACTGCCTGAGGAAAAATGAATTGAATCCAATGAGATGTATTGGGAGGATAGATATGTAAAGGGCTTGTGCTGACAGCTGCTATTGCTCCCTCGGTGACTGGTGCCAACAGACAGCCCTGCAGAGCGTGCCGCCTTTGATAATACAAACCACCACAATGCAAGGCGCTCCCATACCACTATTTATAATCCTGTCGCTGCAAACGCTGACAAATCGTCAGGTGCCTGAACGGGAGACGTCGTGTCTGTTCATTTGTGGTTTTGTGCACAAAGTCGAACTCTTGAAAAAAAAAATTGGGGCTCAATAAATTGTAGTGACAAGTGATGATTTCTGGAATTTTGTTGAGTGATTTTTTTTCAGTCGTATTTTAATTGCTGAGACGTTTAAGGGTCCAAAGATAGAAAGCATCCCGTAAATCTAACGGAATACGGCTAAACACATTTAGGATTATGAAGATGGGTGGATCGGGAAGTCCGGGCATCTCTGCTGAGACGGCTGCCTCCGCGATCCGGCCCCGGATGAAGAGGAAGAAAATGGATGGATGGATGGATGGATGGAAGATGGGTCCTATACCCCGGTTATCCTGACTGGTTGCCCCTGCACCGTTGAGGGATGTGTCAAAAAATCCCTTCAGGAACTAAAAAGCATAAAGGGTATGAAGTCAGATCATTTGCATTTTTAACAGAGCCCTCGGCGCTTTAGTGTCAAAACAAATAATAACAATACACACTCATTTGGCTTGGATTAACATCACTTGCATTCCCTTTATATATTAACTACACAAGCAAACTGATGTGTTACCAATTAGCAAATCCTTACAGCGTTTTGTTGCCATCCCCCCCCCAACACATCCATCCACAGAAGGATCACTGTCACCAGCTAAATATAAATTATAATAATACTGCTGCTTGGATTACAAATGACTTCCCAAAGACCAAAAGTTGACACGCAAAGATTATTTTATTTTCAAAGGTTCGCAATCTCTTACTCCAAGCACTTCCTCTCCCCTCCCTCCCGCAGGTCTCCGAGCTCAGCGGGTCTAACGTGTTGCACGGTGCTCCTTGTGCAGCGAGGACAATGCCGAGGCTCTGGGTGCCCCTATTAACCGCAGCAGCAGCAGCCGCAGCCGCCTCCGGGCGAGTGGATTAGCTTGAATAGACTGCGCTCCCCAGGTACAGGATTAGGTTTACATTAGCCCGCTTTGCCCTCGGCTGCCAACGCAAACTCCTGCTCAGGTCACTTAGCTCCAGATCAACGCACCGGATATTTTTAATTAGAAACAAGGGGCCTAATTGCGACAAATATAGGCATGTTTTTTTTGTTTTTTTTTATGCCTTTATGGCAAGGCGAAAGGAGGGAAAATGTCTCACTTTCCAACCATCTCCGTGTGCATGACAAGGAGAGGGCATGTAGCTCGCGGCAATGGGGCCACTTTAAATTTTAAACACAATTTCAGCTTCATTTCAATGCGGTACGGCTGGAGGTGGATTCAGAATGCATAAAATTGACTCCATGAAAAGATAATGTATAATAAATGTATTCCTGCTCGGGTTGCCAGTGGATCGAATCATTGATTAGCAGAGCCGGGGCCGGCCCGCTGCTAAACATCCCTGTTTCATACATATTGCATGGCGCCGTGACAGTGACGGGGCGGGTGTCAGGGGAGGCTGACAGATGTCCATTAGTCGGACTCGGCGGGTCGGAGGATGGGACGTCCCGGTAACCTGCGCCACCTCGGGTCTGAGGGCTCCATCTGTGCTGCTCTGCTCTGGGGCCTGGAGGACTCGGGAGGGTAAGGGCCAACACCTCCACAGAGTATTCCCGTGGTCGGAGCAGGAGCTTGTCAATAAATAAATAGTGGACAAAGGGAGAGCCAGCAAACTGAGCAATAAAAAGGCCATGCGCGATCCGGGATTTGAACCTAGGGCCTTCTCGTTTTTAGGGTCAAAGCTTGGGTAACAACATTATTTTCTTCTTTCCTTTGCCACCATTGGCCGGTCTTGTGGAAAAAAAAGAAAGATAATAAAACACTAAACATATACCTTATTATTACCTATGACTTTCATGGCTCAAAATAGGATGATTTTGGAAGTGCAGCTTTAACAGTCATCAACAGCAAATTAACCTCTTAAAGAACTAAGTAACTTAAATAATTTTCCCTCCGGGGGTAATACAAGTGTTAATGGGATGATTGGGGGGCCTTTCATCTCCCCCCGGTGTCTCTGGCCATAAAACTACCATTGCAACTTCCCAAATGGAATCATAAAGAAGAAGCTAACAGGCTAACGGCCAAAGCTAACGGCGGGCTAGCGCCACTTTAACAGTATTTACAGGCAAGTTTGAGTGAACAAAAATTATCTCTATTGTGTAATTGGATGTACAATATCCCTCTGTCCCTTTGTCTTTAGTATTTACTCTCACGGACAATTATATGAGTAAAAAAACACGCAACATGCTACGGCACCTGCAGTGGCGCTTATGGCCTCTAGGGGCATGAGTTACATAGATCTGCTTTACCGCTCGCCTTAACCGTTGCTAGCGCCTTGTCTTCAGTTAGCTTTACCCAAATCTAAAAGCTTCTCGACATGAGCTTTCAGCCTATAGGCCAGTGTATTACAGATTACAGCCTAGTGTATTCGTTTGAAAGCTAAGACCTACAAAACGGATCGGAACTTTTTATTCCCGCGTTGTCACACTTTTTTCTAGTGTTTACGTTGTCTTTTTTGTCCTGTTTTTTTGTTGTTTGTGTAATCACCACTTTTTGTTCATTTTTTCATTGTTTTTTTGTCCCTTTTTGTTTTGGTCGTTTTTTAAGGTGTTCATATTGTTTTTTTCCGTAATGTTTTCATCGCGTTTTCGTTTACAGCCTACAGGCCGGTGCCGCGCCTCATTTGAAATTCTTAGAGTTTCTGAAATGATGTGTAAGATCCGTGTGAGTAAAACATAACTCACATGACTGATTAACAGACTCAATACAGAGCAGAAATAAAAGTATGCAACCAAGTTCTCATTCAGTATATTATTTACCTAATACACAGTGAGACTAATCCTCGTCCAAACCGATGCATAATGAAATATCCTCTTTCAATGAAACCCTATATTCCCATGTTATTTCTCAAGGGACGGGACTTCCCATGGTGGTCCAGACGCCAGGGTCCCACTAACACAAATATACTGAACTGATAAAGCCCAGAGGGACCTCATAATATCTGCATGAGGACCTCTGACCTGTCTACCACGCAGTGTTTACCATCTGACAAACACGGGAGATATTAGAACCCACGGTATTATCCTGGGAAGGCTCACTTGTAGCTGTCAGTCACAGAGTTGGCGTCCTATTGCTTTTTAACATAAACATATTTTCTTTCGTCTGTTTACGTGGAAAACTCCGATCACCGCGTGGGATCATTTCAGCGTGATACCCAGAATAATAACAGTCCATATACAAAAGCTCAGGAATCCAAACCGGGACCTTCTTGCTGTGAGACAAGAGCACTATACTCTCTGCTGCACTTTTGCACACGAGTTCAGCTTAACCCAAATCTAAAAACTTCTACAGGCCAGTATAACGCCTCATTTGAAAGCTCAGACCTACGAAAGATTGTTCCACGTGTTTCCATGCGTTTTTGCGGCGCTGTCGTCACTTTTTCGTTGCTTTTTTGTGACATTTTTGTTATTTTTGTCATCACTTTTATGTCGCTTTTTGTTATGTTTTTTGTTGCTTTTTTGTCACGTTTTTGTCGCGTTTTTGGGTAACACTTTATTTCACAGTACCCTTGATACATTGTGCTTAACTAAATTTAGTACAATGTAATGTGCTCTGTAACAATGTGTAATAACTTGTTTCTATGGGTTCGTTAGATACACAATGTAATAATATGTATTTGTAGTTTGTAGGTACATAATGTAATAAGACATAACCCTAAGGGTCTCGTGTCCTATTACATTACATATAATAACATTACAAGTTATTACATGTACATGTGTATCTAACCCATAAGTACACGTTATTACAGATTGTTACAGAGCACATTACATTGTACTAAATTTAGTTAGGTACAATGTATCGAGGTACTGTCAAATAAAGTGTTACCCGTTTTTGTTACTTTCTCAACACTTTTTCATCAAGCTTTCGTCGCGTTTTTGTTCATTTTCATCGCTTTTTTGTCACGTTTTTGTCGTGTTTTTGTTGTTTTTTCACCCTCATTTACGTCTCGTTTTCGTCACTATTTTGACACTTTTTTCCCAGGAAGTTTTCAGATTTGGGTAAAGCCTGGATACCTGGATAATAACTGGAGAAACTTTGCTTGTGCAGGTGGGGGTTAAGAGGTTAATACTTTAACTTCTAAGAAAAGCGCAAATGTACTCGATAGCAATATTTGTATCCGGTCATTCATGCTAAAAAAAAAAAACTGCTTCCACTGATACAGCCTCGTTCTGTGATCTCCTTCTCCCCCCATAATAGTGCAAAGGCATCCACAAAACCCGTAGCTACATTGATAAAAAAAAAAAAAAAAAACGAGTTTCGCAGTTAATCACAGACTGGTTGTCAAAGGCATCTTGGCAATGCCCTCAGCGACTCCCGTAACATCTTTTAATCTGGTTTGGGGACGTGTAAACATTCATTAAGTCTGATAGATACAGGACACCTCGTTCAAATCCGCACCGGCAGCGTAACTATGCAAAGCTCCCGATACTTTCAAGACATTTTCAACATGCAAAAATACACAACACGTTATTTGGCTTAGCATGTTATTTCCCTCTCCGGAGTGTCTATGGCAGATGTGCTAGCTCGGTGAAGGCAAAGGGGGGCTTGTTAATTAGCCGAGTGTTGTGAAAGGCCCCGACTCGGCTGGCAGGTTGGCAGCACCTGATTAGCGCAGAATAGGGGAAATGTGAAGCCCTGGTTTCCCCCCCAAAATAAAGAAACGGTTTACGCACGCACACACTCTTGATGGGATGGATGCTGGCCTTATTTTCTACAAGTCTTCACCCTGACAAATTGGGCTGAGAAAGACAGCGAAGTGGGAATACACGTGTCTAAAGCAGCTCTTTGAACAGCATGCTAAGCAGATCATTACAGCATTGTTTGTTTGACGTGAATATGCTGAAGAGAAAAGACGGAGTGAATTAGTTCATATGGTGATGATGTGAGGGCACACGTGGCTGCGTCGGGAAAAGGCTGTGACACTTTGTTACACTATTGGTTTATACGTATCAATTAAGGGCTGGTTGATTGATGGCTAAGTAACACAGCAAGAGGAAAGTGAACCCGGGAATACCGGGTCGCGTGAGGTGCAATATTTACATAATGGGGGAGAAATGAGCACCAGTAGGGATACTTTTGGGGTCATTTTAATCGATATCGTCAATACCAAAACTGATATTGGTCATTGCATATGTGTGAATGCATTTCAATCATTATAGCGGCCAGGTAGCCCTATACATTGAAATGTGTGGGCCACATTAAAAATGTTGATTAAACCTGTTATTTAACAATTATATTCATTGTTAACGTTAATTATTCACATAATCACACAACAAACTATAAACTATAAAATTCATATTTTAAGAACAAACAGAACATTAACCGTTCCTGTCTCATGATATGGATGGCTCAGTTCAATACTCTGCTGTGGATTTTTTGGGGCGTGTCTTTGTGTCTATCATTGCTCCCGCACCTTTTATTCTACATGCTAATTAGAATTGTGAGTTTGACAGACAGATCGGCATCAGCAGTGATGCAGTTACTGTGTCGGGCTGTTGTGGTGAAGGGGGAGATGAGTCGGACAACAGAGCTCACGATTTACCTGTCGATATACGTTTCCACCCTATAGCTAATAGATAAGAGTAATGACCAAAAGGCCAAAATCACGGATACAGGCCGCTGAAATGAGTTTCCTTCGCAGAGTAATGGGGCACAACCTTAGATATAGGTTGTGCCCCACGTCGAGAGAAGCCAGAGGAGGTGGCCCGGGTATCTGTTTCGCCTCCCTCAGGAGGTGTTCTGGGCATGTCCCATGACCCAGGACACGCTGGTGGGATTATGTCCCTGAGCTGGCCTGGTGCCGCCTTGGGATCCCCCTGGAACAGCTGGAGGAAATGTGTGTGGATAGGGAAGTTTGGGCATGGATGGATAATTTGTCAATATTTGAAAAAGTAGCCATTTGATGTCGATATATCCTAGCCATGAGTCTGATCGGGTTTTGTCTCACTGGGTGCTTCTAAAAACGCTCATCTGCTTCAGCATGATGGAATCGTAAAAAACTGGTGAAAATAGGGTCTTGTAAACAGATACGACTACATGTAATACCTCTGCACCATGTTAGCGCGCTCGCAATGTAACTGAATGTGAGGTTAAGAAAACTCAAATCAATTTGCTCAGTAATCCCAAAAGCCATTTTTGCCACAGAAATATTTTCTTAAATCAAGAAACTTGGTGACACTTTCAAACAGGTAATCCTTCATGCAAAACCAACATATGTTAACCAGAGAGCAATTTATACAGGATGTTACTCTTTTAGAGAAAATATCAAAGTCAGACAGCGCTGCCCTTGTGCCCCTTGTTTACACTAGACCTCAGTAGACCTCTCAATATCAGTTGGTCTAAGACTGTGTGCAGGCCATTGGGTTGGCAGCCAAAGAGCGGTCACGACCCAGGACTCCTCTCAGCTCGTTCCCTCTGTCAGAAAGCCACAGCGCACGCTGCCGGATGGAGCTAATGCTAATTTATGGCTCTGACATCTGCCCCCTCAACACTTCATGAAATTGTCAGTGCACAGCGCCAAAGTCCTGGACTTAGAGTCAAGAGCGAAGAGAGTTCATATAGAAATCTCTGAGTGGGAATGGACAGTCTGCTGTGATTGAATGATTATTTATTTATTTATAAGCGGGAGGAGACAAAGGTGTGGAGTGCATTTCAGCATGCTGAAGGATGGTATGGGCGGAAGCGGATAATGTTCCAGAAGTAGTAGGCTATATTTGGTTTATGTGTTTCATGTGCTGTTCATATGAGAGCGCTGGGTTAAAATAATTTGCTAATGATACAGAGGGAGGAGGGAACTGTACTGCCTTCCATTAAATATAGGGTTGTTTGCTTTCTTTTTCTTTTTGTTGTTGATTGTTTTTGGGTCTGTGACAATTAAATCAGACTGATCAAAGTTGTCTTAAAGACATTTCATAAGCAAAGCAATTGAACGAGTAGCTGACTGAGGGGGTGGATGTAGAGAATGAAGAGGAGGGGACCTAGACCTGAACCCTAGGGGACACCTTGACAAGGGGAGCAGAGGGACATTTACTGCAGTTATATGGATGAATTGATGTCTGAGGTGCGGGAAAGAGCGGTACCGGGTGTATCGCAAATGGACCGGAGTCCGGAGAAGAGTGATTAATGGTGTCAAAGGCCGCAGTGACGTTGAAGCAGAGCGACGATGCTTACGTTGCTGGTGTGAGCGGAGACATGAGTTTTGAAGTGTATGGCAACACAGAAAGCGCGACGGGTCTGTTGGGAATGTCGGGTCCAAAACTATTTTTTTTTCCAGTATCAAAATCGCACCAAGTATGTGTGAGCAGTAGACAGATTCCTGAGTGACCTGACACAAATCTGGAGAAGGGTCAAACGTCACTGCACTGTGGCCCCCCTATGCGTATATGGTTGAGTATATTGTTAATGTGATGTGCCAAGTAACGGGCTATATCTCCTGCAAACTGTAAAGTCACAAATCCCCTCTGAATCCTTGTTTTAGTGAAAATAGTTGAGTATTGCATGATGCACCTGAGCAGTTTCTACAGCTATTGCAACCACAGCACGAACAAGTGCCTGTGCTGTGGCAAGTATGTGTTTTTAGCTCCACTTTGGAGGGCTATATGCACTGTAGACAGAAATGCATTTCGGAGGGCAGGGAATAGCAGGCTTGTTATGTTACCCCATCTACAACAAGGAAACGCCAATCAGGAGCGATTCGGGAGTCCCATCCAGTCTCGGAACACCGTCACTTTCCATTTGCTTCAATATGCAAAGCAAGCTGTTTAGGGCGAAGGGGAGAGAGAGGCGGCTAATGAGCTGCCTGCACACGCCATCGCCGCTGAATGGCACGGACCGCGGATACAGAGTACAGTAGAGACGCCTCCTCTGGGCACGCTCGGAAAAACAACAACAAAACAACCACTACAGCCACGCAGAAGTGAAATGAGCGAGAATGACAGTTATTGTGCCGAGCGAGCGGGGAAGAGAGAGAAGGCGAACACCGGGAAAAGTGGATTATCCGTCAAACACTGATGAGTTGCTCTTCGTTATATGACACACTGTACGTAGTGCTAAGGCGGTTCATAATTTCTGTAGTAAAGTGAGGAAAGAGAAAAATAAACATTGGCGTATAGTGTGTGTGGCAGCGTCCTGTCTGTGCAAGTCAATCTGAGAAAATAATGATGGAAGCATGATGTTGTGCCATGAAATGAAGTGCGGAGAAGCTTCTCATTAGGTTGAACTAAATTGGATAAGGGAATCAAAGCAGAAAGTGTTTAAACAATTTAATCCGATAGAGATGACCATGGCATGTAGTGGAATACGTATGTAATATAATCTATTTTCAGCCAATTTCTCAGAAGTTATGTGAACGACACTTTTACACTTTGTTGAGATATATTTCTTTGTTTTTGGTTGTGTTTGGCCTCTCCTGGAACCGCCACCTTAACGTGGTGGAGGGGTTTGAGCGCCCGATTGATCCCGGGGGCAATGTTGTCGGGGGCTTCGTGCCCCTGGTTGGGTCTCCCATGACAAACAGGTCCTAGGTGACGGATCAGACAAAGAGCGGTTCAGAAGCCCCTTATGAGAGACCAACAGGCCGGTTAGAATCGTGAGGCCGTCCTTCTGTGGACCCACCACCTGCAGGAGGATCCATAGGGGCTGGTGCAGTGTGATTTGGGCAGCTCCAACAGCTGCCCCCACAACCCGGCAACGGAAGTGCTGGGAAAATGGATGGATGGATGGATGTTTTTGGTTAAAAACCTTGGCAATTAGGTCTATATCCCGTTATATGGAACTCATTGATATAGTTTGAAATACATAATTTCAAATTAAGAGTGTTATTGGGGGACATAACACAAGTTTAGCTCTGTTTTAAAAAAATTCTGCATTTTTCAATATCATGTAGAAAATCAATGTTACCATATTTGGTTCCGTGCACAAAATATAAACCATACAAAAAGTATCTTTAAGTCTCGGGGGGTTGCTGGTTTTCAGGAGTTTTGTGATATTGACGTTTGAATGATCACACCTGTCATAGGCGAGAGCGTTTTTGTAACGTGATTGTGCTTTACGTGCAGTGGGAGGGGTCAGCCACCTCCAATATTGTTGGCTTAAAATATTGGCTTAAAATATAAAATACTAAAAATAACCTTTGGCAACATAAAAACATAGTCCTAGGGTGTATTGGTTCTTTAATCAAGATAATACTGTAAGTATGAATAACAGGTGCAACGGGAATGTCCAAATATGAACAAAACAAATGAACTTTAGGTTTAAGTGAACCTGAAGGGCGTATGATCAAATATGGTGCCTGCCTTTTCATTTCACTTACTGCGTCCTACAAAACCAACACTTAGCACAATTTTACAATTTTTCACCAATTTCATCAACTTCAGGTTATATAAAGAAATGTACCATGAATTTAACCAGACTTGGGTCTTTTTCAGACTTCAGAGAAAACAGGAAGTTGAGAGTGTGACCGGTCTGCTGATTGGTCAAATGTCACAGAGGTGGGCTCTGTGATGTAGGATGATCTCTTCTGATTGGCTGAGTGAGGACTACGTGCTTCTTTACCTTCCTGATGTGCAGCAGGGAGGCCATGTGTAAAGTGTGAGGAAATTACCAAAAATAGTCACTTATTCTATAAAGGGTTAAAGAGGGAGAGGTTGCATGGGGGAAAAAAATATATATTCCTTTGGGTGCAACTGAAATGACCAATAAGAAATGAATGCTCCACTCAAAGTCTGTCTGTCCAGATCGATATTATAGTCCATGTTATCTCCGCTGTAACAATGTAGATATTTCCAGATGAACATTTAGAAGAACTCATTTACATGGACATTGAAACGCTTGCCGACTACAGCCTAGTGCAATTCAAATGGACAAAAAGTAAAATTGTATCTCCAAATGAAACCGTACAGTTGTTTACCCCTGGTCATGCAGACTACCTAACGTTGCTTACACTTGAACTTGACGGATGCAAAGTGTGTAGAAAACAAAAATAATTACACATCGCCGTAATGTGAAGGTCTGTCGCGGACAACAGACTGTCCTCTGTTCTCAGACGGCCCGGACTCGCTCTTCTTTCCTTCGCCACCACAAACCCTTGCGAAAAAAAAAAAAAAAAAAAACCCTCAGACCCGTCTTGTTTCACATAATTGCTGCAGCCAGAGAATGTCCATTACGCTCTTGTTTGGCTTGGCGCGTCCACTCCGACTTTTTTTAAAGCATGAAAGAAAAACACAGTGTGGGAAGTTCAAATTGCATTGTATTAACAGCTCAGCCCGGCGATCACTCACGAGGAGCTAGCGCGTCGCGGGACAATGCGCGCCTTTCTATTCGCGCAGATGGTGCAGTAAAAAAAAAAAGAAGAGGCCTTTTCTCCGAACGGCGAAAGCAAACAGACAAACACTGCTGACCCCGGGAGTCTCTGGTCCCGTTGGATGCTTTGTTGTTCCCCCCGAAAGATCAAGGCGGTCGCACCGAACCGCAGTTTTCACGCTGTTATATGCTCTCTCCGAACGTAAATGGAAGCTAAACTGAGCGCTATATTTCACGCGGGGTTTTTTGTTTTGACCGCATATTGTAAGGTGGTGGTTTTTTTTATCACCGAGCTGCCCCGGCCCGTGTAATGCGCGGCGATTTATGGCCCCCGTAAATCTCGGCTCGTTCTTTATAGTGACTTTTAAATAAGTGGATTTCAATGTCATTCACGTGAAGTGGGCCTTTTTCTTCAGTTTGCGGAGTTTGTTTTTTCACACAAAAGCACCGTCCAGTCCGTGGTCTCGACGTGAACTCCGTTTTAACAGTAAATCAGGGCCGATGTGCGGTACGGTTTGCTCTACAGAAACGTGCTTGAAATGGCACTAAATGAAGCCCTTTTTTTTGGTCATTGAATTGGTCATTTTGGACCAGTTGTTGTCATAACCGCGAAAGTAAGCTCCACTTTGAGTCCTGAGAGTTGTGAATGTTTGGGATGTTAGAAATGTGATAGGAACGTTGGGCCACGTTGATTATGTAATACTTAATACAGTAAATGTCTGTGTTGATAGAATCATTTTTGAAATATAACTGACCTTGTATCACATGAATTACCGCATTTTCAGGGACTATTTTCTTGCGGATCACTCCGCCACTGCGTTAGCTTACAGCCACGAAGCTGATGCTGCTCAAATATATGTTATTTTAAATGCAAAATGGTTACAATTATTCTATCCACACAGACGTTTATATCGTTAGGCGTTATAAGTGATTTGCCTCAGGTGCACTGTGGAGTGGGTCAGACTGATACCATAGAAATGCTTTAGCCTTGCCCTAGCCTAGCGCCACTAAGCTCTTCAAATATAAGAACTGCATGAATATAAAAAAAAAGGATATCTCCAGACATCAACAACAGTCTGGATAACTAGGAAATGAGGCCCAATGTCAAAAATCCTGAAATATCCCTTTAACCGAGCGCGTCTGCAACAAAAAGTAATATTTTAATATCAGTAAATGCTACAAAGTTCCGGGTTCGACTCCCACTTGGACGGGGCCTTTCCCTGTGGAGTTTGCATGTTCTCCCTGTGTCTGCGTAGGTTTCCTCCAGCTACTCTGGTTTCCCCTACCACTAAAAAACATGTACAATACGTTCCCCTATAGGGCCAGGACCCTGAAAAAGAGATTATTCGTCTCAGTGGGACTTTCCTGGTTATATAAAGGTCAAATAAATAAAAGTCAAAGTTATTCAACAAACTGTGTGCGGATTTCCCTTTTTTAAGGCGAGACACTAGAGGTGAATACATTTAGAGATATGACTTTTATGGCCTTCGTAGCACTGGCCGAAATGTTGCACTGAATACAGTGACACAGGTGTTGTAGTAGAGATTAATTGTTTCTGTTTTGTTTTATGTTGTGCCTTTTCTGTTGAAGCTATTACAGTAAGGCAAGGCAAGGCAACTTTATTTATACCGCGCATTTCGTACACAAGGCAACTCAATGAGGGACGTGTGAAATAAAACCCTTCGTATGTAGCGCTTTTCTACCTTCATTAGGCCCAAAGCGCTTTGAGGCAAGGTATCAGTCCCCCACGTGCCCCACCTTCAGGAGTTTGGATTCAAACCCCAGACCTTCCAATCATGAGACGACTCGTTCTACCAACTGCGCCACCGTGTAGTAGTTTACTAACATAAATAAAAAGACGTTTCTTTAACATATTTCAATTATTTTATGAAAATTATATTTTGAGGGTAAAAAACCAAACTGAAACAGGTTTAAAGCTGTGTTTATGTTGGAGCCTTTGATGCAAAGATTTATTCAGGAGGGAATCTCTTATTTGGTCTTTGAGTAAATAGTTATTACTGAAAAGCATCTGTAAAAATCAATGTTTGCCTTGGTTTCCACCCACATCATCCCAGATACTCTCTTGTCATATCAACACACTCGGTGCAGCTTGAGGCCTGTCAGCTTCGTTCGCTCTAAGGCAAATTGGCTAACCTTTCCAAATGTCCTCTTCTCCTGCAGGTCCGGTGGACTCTGCCGTTTGCCCTTCACAAACCCAGATGTCGTGCGCTCGGTGTCTCTTACTGAGCCGTAATCCCGCGGAGCTGGCACGGACCGCGGCTGACATATTTCCAAACCCGAGCCGCGGGACTTCTCCGAGCAGCTGGAGGCCGCATTTGTCAAAACTTGTCATCGAGTGTCGGATACAGGGCTGAAGAATTTGTTTGGGATTACCCCGCGAGCACATGGGCAGACTATGTACACAAACTGATATGGTAAAGGAATGGGTTTATTTGTGAGGTTATTTTGATGAGGGGGGAGAAATGGCACCATGTATCCCAGCAACTATGGGCCTTGTGTGGGATACACTTCACGGTTCGACCTCGGTTGCTCCATTTATTCTCACAAACTGGTCTTTGAACTCAGCCCACTAAAATAACTTGTTTCGTCTTGTTCCAGTTTATCCATATTCAAACTAATAATCATAATAGGCCATAATCCATCATTTATAACAATCAGACTTGACTCTGAAGTATCGGGGTAACCGCCATTAAGTATAACATCATGCGGCAGAGTGTTGCCAAGTTAAATATTATGGCCTTTTTCAGGAGCTGCCGTAACGATTGTAATCATTTTCACGGCCTCGGTCTCAGTCCAAGTGCGTGACAACAGAAATATCATAACACCGCGGAGAGGGAGAGGTGTGAACATAAAACAAAAAAAACGGTTGGTTTGGCGTCTCCCTAAAGAAAAACAGCCGTTTTCCTGTGTTGTCGCTGTACACAATAAAATAGTACCGCTACGACGGCGGTTACTTTTTCCCTATTTAACATTACCTTTAATTGACAACACCGCGTATTCAAACTGGAGGAGGAGTTGAGAGTCGTCAAAAACTACTCTACATAAACTAATAATTAAATACCAGGAATTGATGACACATCAAGGAGTTAAACAAGTTAAACGTTTATTTCTCTAACATGTCATCTCAATACAGAATTCTGTTTTTCCTATCCATCGTGAGTCTGCCTTCAGCCGTTCCCATGGTCAGACTGACTCTTCCTGGGGAAGCACAGCACTCCACATTCCATTGTCCACAAGATTTCCCATTGGCTCCCCAAAGCTGTCCATTCAGTTCCGTCGTAATTTGACCCCTTCTGTCCAAATGGCCAGTGGACCGGGTGGGGGTTGCTGTGTCTTGAAACAAAAGATTCTGAGGAACCCACACCTTTCTGCACTGAATGACAACTTTTGGTTAGTTTGCTAAATAGCCAAAGGAACAAAACATCGTATAAAAATATTATATCTCTTCAGACCCCCTTTTTGACCTCCCAAAGGAGGACAACAAAACCATAATATTTTCAAGTTCACAAAAGTACAGCCTGTATCAAAAATCACAGTACAATTTCACATATTATAACACCAAAAAAACATGTTCACTGTATGTAGGGCATACTCAACCAGCCGCTGAGTGGTTTCAAAATCATCTCTCTCTTCCCATGTGTAACTTCCGCTTACTAATCTTTCCAGGCGGAACTCAGCTGGTTTTTATTCCGTGTCAATGGTACATGTCAACTTTTATGTCCCCCTGGGACCGTCTCTGATTGACACAAAAATAAACATTCCTGCACACAAAACACAGCAAGCGCAACAACACCGAACAGTGTTGTTTAGATATTATCTCCACCACAATATTCTCCATCACAGCCTTGTCGGGGGTCGTTCCATTCATATCTCAAAGCCTGCCGTACTCTTTCCAAGTACAGGCTGGGACCACCCCCTTCTGGCGTTTCCCTTGTCCCGAGCTCCGTGTCCCCCTGGGACGCATCACCCATCGTATAGATGCCCCCAGTGGAACCCAGAGCCCTGGAGACCATGCTGCGAATGAGAGGCACAACAAAACAAAATACAACAAAACAAGAGTATTACACCTATAAGAATACCCACCTTTTGAAGAATATGGATCCAGGAACCGGAATTCAACCAATTTAGCCAGGTCCACTGAGGACCCTGGTCTTCTTGAGACGCGAGGAAGTCTTTGAGTTCCTTTACTTTATTTTTAATGGCTGTCCAATTGCCAGTTTCGTCGGGGAATATATGTACAGCAGTGGTCAAGGCCAACTGCTGCGCACATACCACCCTGTTCAGCGTACATGGCGTCTAACGCCACTCTACTTTGCATAACCACAACAGCCACTGCCTTAAGTTCTGGACTCCGTTCCATTTGGTCCAAGATGTCGCCTATTACCTCAGTTAGGTCCTCCAGGATCCACCATACCTCATTTAGACGCTGCATGGAGGACGCCACACCGATCATAGGGATCAGCGTGGCGATAAATCCTTTCCCATCTCCGAACAGGGGCTTACGGCCGCCGTCATCAGAGAAAGGTACGTATGATTGACCGAGGGTACGGTTTCCCACCTGCAGGGTTGAGTTGGTAATCATGGCCGTGTGCTTAGCTAATTTTACCCATTTATTCTCTCCTGGTGTATGACCCCCCATATTGAAAGACCGTCGCTTCCTAGATCCATCTCCCTCTGTGGAAACAGACATGTTAGATACATCATAAATCACAGGTTTCAAAACAGCATATTTTGTTCCTTCTTTGTTTTCCCATGTTTTTATCATTTTTTCTGTACAATGGGTAATCCAGTCTAGGGTGTGTTGGTCCGACACTGCTTCTCTCATTTTCACCAACATTGTACCTGCATTGTTGCAGTAGATGACCAGATTTTCTCCAGGTGTTTTACCTACTTCTTTGCATACCTTGTAAAGGGCCAATTTCAATTCTTTGATAGGGTGTCCTCTGACCCGTCCCTCACAACTATGTGGATCGTCTATTTTTATTACTGTTGGTATGATGAGCAAGCAAAGAGCAAGTGTCAGGCCCCACACCCCGTATGGACACCTTAAAAAGGTCCTGGTTTTAAAACCCAGGCCTTAAGTCCATATTTGTTAGTCTTTTTTATGTCTTTGTGACCGTGTGGGTCGGGGTTGGTGTCCCCCACCCCCTTCAGTGGGGCTGTTAGACCCACTACCATATTCGTCAGGATGTGTCAACCGTCCGGGATGCGTATGAGTCCAGTGTAAGCCGGTTTTCTCAGAACAGGGCTTCAAGTGTGACCAGTGGTACCAGTTGTCACGCCCCTCTACCTTAACTGCGGTGGCAGTCCTTTGAGTCACTTCAAAAGGTCCTAAGTATCTGGGAGCGTCCAACAGGTCCTGGTGTTTTTAATGTAGACCCTCGATGGTAAGTCCGCTCAGGCAAGGTCGCTGAGTTAGACTTAGGCGGGCACCCGGGCATGGCCATTTTTATGCTCTTCCGCTGATAACAAGTTCGCAGCCGCCACGTCCACCAGTCCATGAAGGGTTATTAACTGGGTGTAAAAAGTGGAGCCGGACGCCCCGCTCTGTACATATGGAGGAGGGGCCGATGGGGCCAAAGCGGGAGCTCCTCCGCTCGGGAGGGGCTCTCGAATTCCTCCCCGTATTGATTCTGTCAGGTCGTTGTCTCGGTTCATGCTCCCTCCGCGTCCGCTATATTTTCTACATCACTATGCTTTGGTCAACTTTGATTATTGTAAGGCGCTTTAGAAATAAAACTTGATTGATTAATTTGGGTCAAAAACTCACAATTACGACCACTCACAAGCACCCACCGAGACAAGGAACCAACAGAGATCTGTAACAGAAACACAAAAGAACAGACGAAAATTACAAAAACAAAAATTCTCATCAGGGCCGCTCACCGTTAGAACGACCATGCCAGCTAATCTTGCAAATTATGGCTGGACTCAAAAACCTATTTAACTTAATCTATCTGTTGGAATGCTAGGGTCAATTTTATCTGGAAAATTCAGAAATTCAGGTTTCATTAATCTACAGAGAAAAACTCTCTTTTAGCTTCTGTTTCCCACATTTACCACAGATTCTGTGTGCACTTCAGAATCACAGCAAACGTAAAAAACAGAGTATTATAAATTGATTTACCTATCTGAAACCGAAATCTTAGTTGGCCATAACATTTGTCAATTCGTCACTTTATGTTTTCGTTTGTTTATCTTTTAGATATATTTGTATCAGTTCTTTCCCATGCCAAAATAAACCAAATTATAATAATTTTCCCATATAATTAACACCCCCTCTTGGACTGAGGAAAACTCAGTCCAATAAAGAGTCACGTAAACATGCATAAACAAGTGAAACCTCTATCCTTGTACAGGAAACACAACAAACCAACTCAAATTTCACTGGAGATTAATACCTTCGGCACCCACATAACACAAAGAAAACAATAGCAAAATAACAAATGTCAGGGTCAGTCCAGGGAGGTTGAAGGCGGGTTTAAATGGGTCGACAGGGCGAGTGAGAGGTGTGACATCACTCGTCTGGTTTGCGACCTGGACAGCATGTGAGGTCCTGGGAGTGGCCTCAAAAGGGATCAGACCAGCACTGGTTCAGTCCAATCGCGGCAGAGGACTGTCAGACAGGCTGGGAAAGGAGCTCTCAGCAGCTCCCAAAGTGAGATCAGCAGTCACCTCCAACCTGAGTGCATAAACTAATGAGTGTAGATGGTTTCAATAGGGATTATAACATACAATCGTAAGATCAGTGTCCACTGGATTCCTGCGGAATCAAAGAGGAGTCTGATCTCAGGCGCCAAAATGGCCTGTGTCAAGTTCATAAGAGTTTCCTCTCGATCTGCTCACGGATTGACGCCAGGAGCAGAGCAAGAGAAAGGACCGAAGCCCAATTCATTTCAGCTTTTAGACATAATTTCAGACAATTTAGTTTTAACTATTAAAATATTCAGACAAATGCATTTAGTTGTAACTTAAAGATTATCGATTCAATTTAGTAAATAAACCAGCATCATCAGGTCCTAAAGACCATCTTTATCTGGTGCATTAAGATATTTTCAGTCAGTTCATAAACACATAATTCTCTATCATGGTGTCGTGGAATGATGTCCCAAAACGGACATAAGTCTAGCATTAATGTCTATAGAGTAGGCATACATGGATGGAGAGTACAGGACATTTTAGAAACTTCAATTTCTTACCAATCTTTTGTTTCACTCACGCTTTGGTCATGGAACAAATTCTGTAGCCTATTGTCCAGGAGAGAGAGCAAATAAGTTATAAACACATTATATTATTGTTCTATAGGGTGTAAACAATTCACAGTCACACCTCGTTTGCCTAATTAATTTTGTTTTTTAAAAAGGACCATTCATGTCCACTAAGGTTAGCCTTAAAAGCTTTTCTATATCATTAAAGTACAGTGATCAATGGGTGGGTGGCCTTGGCAAAGTGAATGTTGGATCCAAGGTCAAACGTCAGTTGTACAGTCCTTCAGCTCTTCCCAGTAGATATATCTGCATGCAGCAACCACTGTCAGACAGCAAGGTGTTTGTCCAATCAGGGAAAAGTCACTGTTAGTCCATTCAGAGAGCACAAAACTGTTGCTCTCACTGTCATCAGCATATCACATCCGAGGAGAGAAACAGGAGTCTGAGTTGGCGTGTCAGATTCAGTCCTGTGAGCTGACTAGGCAGTGGCTAGGTGAAAGGTTTTGGGTGGTCTTCCTGTATCCACCCAGTAGATGGTGTCCGTTAATGATCACAGTCTCATAGTTCACAGATGAGTGTCGTTCACCTTTATCCACCAGCACGTCAAGAGTCTGTCCGTTCACCTTCACAGGTAACAGAGTTCTGCCGTCCCATGCCACTGAACCCAGCAGCTGCCAATGATCAGAGTAGCATGGTTCCCATCAGCGTTGTTGTAAACGCCTCGATCTCCTCGAACGTTGTTGGTCATCTCGTCTGAAACAATCCTTGGCCACAATTACCAACACCACACCCACAGGTCACTGCACATTCAAGTAAACTCATTATTACTCTTTTTTCATTATTACTTTCATTACTCGCTCCTTTAAGCTGCACCTTTAAAAGTTGCACTCATTTCTTTCAGTTCAATTTTGCTCTCGCTTCTGGTCAAGGGCATTCTCAAAATGTATTCATTAATTTATTTGGTTGTCTTTAACAATAATTTGAATTTTGCATAATTGCTCCTTCATAACTTTTGGTAATGCGTCCAAAATGGCGCATAAAGATCAACTTAAACTCTAAATCAATAGTGGTTTGTACTTTCAATCAATGTATTCAAACTCACGACAGGTCTTCCCTGCATCAGTTTTCATTCCACGGCGCCACCGTGTGGAGAGAGGTACTAATGTTTTAGCAACATCTCTCAGAGCCCTAAATGCTCCGTTAATCACAGGCTTAAAAAAATAGCATTTTTACTCACACTAATTTTGGATACTGGTTCTTCAAATGTATGCTGCGGAGACATAACTCTACCACCAGCAGAAATGTTCCTCTTTAAAAACAAAACAAAATAATAACTTTTAAAACAATAACCTTTAAAACAAGAAATTTGGTCAAAAAATGTTCTTTTTTCTACTTTTTGTTTTGCAATGAGGGGCGGAGCAATCTCTCCACTTACCCTCCTACACGGATGTCTGGGCACAAAGGAAAATGGCCACTTTCCCAATGCGCCCATCACTTCCCGTTTAATCAGTCCTTTGCTGCGTCTACACAAATGCAGACACAGCAAATGCACTTTTAGTTTCACTCCGGACACACTCAGTCACTCTACAATAAAGAGAACATTACACAAAGAGACAACAAGACACAATAATTTCCACAAACAAAACAACAGTTAACAAAAAACCAAACAGACTAACAAGAACAACAAAAACAATTTAGTATTCTCCCCCTCCGATCAACAAAATCAGATAAGTGTATAAAAATAAAAACACGCGTTAAATAGTATAATGTGCCTAAAGTCCGATGCCTTTCAATGAAAACCTAGAGGCCATACGGTTGCACTACAGCGATGGCGGCCAGAAACTCCGGTATTACAAAACAACAGCCAAATAACAGTACCACATGGAAAAAACTAAATGCTAAAGCTAATCCTTTGTTCTCAGAGCTAACTTAGCAACCTCGCACACCAACAGCAAACAGATCATATTGAAAACAAACCATGCACCACACTTCAATAAAATCCTACACTACTACACAGAACAGCCTTCAGTGTCCACACACCGAGCTGGGTTTAACACATGTGTGGGTGTAGTACACGTTTATCAACAATATGCTGTATGCTAACGCACTAAGCTAACCATGCTGTATGCTAGCGCACTAAGCTAACGAAGCTAACGAAAGCTAACAAAGGCTAATATATAGAATTCAAGAAACCCCGTTTCTCAGGCCTTCAACCTATTTATAGAATCACCGTTCTAAGGGCCTTCAACCCGTCTTTTAGACAGACCCCAAATCTGTCTACGATTATTTCAACGTTTTATTTCAGACCGTGCGTCCACGGCCTTGGGCGATTCTGCCTACGTGCATTTCAGCTTTTACAGGGGTAAAACCCAACGCGCAGCCCGTTAATTACTCGTAATTTCAGTTTATCCCACTTATTTTGTCTTCTGTGGTATCTAAGATATCAAATTATAACGTTTCTTTCCTTAATTCCACCATCAATTCACAGATTACACCACACAACAGACAACTCCGTTAAAAAGTAATCTAAAATTTGGAAAAATATGCCAACTAGACGTACTTTGAGACTCACACAATAGTAGAGGTCAAAAGCAGTCTTACCTTAAGCTAGAATGACGTCCATGAAATTGTTGTTGTATGATGTGGAAGAAAGAACCTGGTATTTCTAACGCAAAATGGGTTTTTTTTCTCGAAGACCGAACCTCGTCGCGTCTCCGTTTGACGGCTCTTCAGCACCCCCTGCAGTTCTCCCGGGGTCACCACATAAAGAAAAACAGCCGTTTTCCTGTGTTGTCGCTGTACACAATAAAATAGTACCGCTACGACGGCGGTTACTTTTTCCCTATTTAACATTACCTTTAATTGACAACACCGCGTATTCAAACTGGAGGAGGAGTTGAGAGTCGTCAAAAACTACTCTACATAAACTAATAATTAAATACCAGGAATTGATGACACATCAAGGAGTTAAACAAGTTAAACGTTTATTTCTCTAACATGTCATCTCAATACAGAATTCTGTTTTTCCTATCCATCGTGAGTCTGCCTTCAGCCGTTCCCATGGTCAGACTGACTCTTCCTGGGGAAGCACAGCACTCCACATTCCATTGTCCACAAGATTTCCCATTGGCTCCCCAAAGCTGTCCATTCAGTTCCGTCGTAATTTGACCCCTTCTGTCCAAATGGCCAGTGGACCGGGTGGGGGTTGCTGTGTCTTGAAACAAAAGATTCTGAGGAACCCACACCTTTCTGCACTGAATGACAACTTTTGGTTAGTTTGCTAAATAGCCAAAGGAACAAAACATCGTATAAAAATATTATATCTCTTCATCCCGAATGTCTAATGGGACGCGTGACAGCTCGCGAAACCACTTCCCCACGTGTTCGTGTAACCTGTGGCGTCTACGGCGAGCTTTTTAGGTTTTAAGTCTGTGGATGAAAAAGCACATTTTTTTCCATGGCGGTGCAGAAGGTAGTGCTCCTGGATCACGGCAGAGAAGGTTCTGGGTTCAATTCCCAGGTGTGCTCCTGTGTGGAGTTTGCACGTTCTCTGCGTGTCCGTGTAGGTTTCATCCAGGTGCTCTGGGTTCCCCTACCAGTAACAAACGTGTACAAGAGGGTCTCGTCTGTGGCCAGGACTTAACGGGAAAAAAAAGAAAGAAAGGACAACAGAAGGGGAAGAAGAAAGATTGATACAATTGTTCTTATACAGTGTCCCGCCATAAGTTGATGACAGACGCCCCCGCCTTAACCGAGGGCTTTCCCTCCAGTTCAACTTGACCCGAATCTAAAAGGTTACAGCCTAGAGGGAAGTGTAGCTTCTCATTTGAAAGCTAAGACTTACAAAACTCACTTGGCGACGTGTAAAGTACAGCTGCATTTTTTGCATTTTTCTGCGAACTGCATTTGCGGTTTCTGAGCTGTTTTACGTGATGCTTTTGTTCGTCTTTGCCGTGTTTTTGTGGGGATTGGTGGATTTTTTTTTTCCTGCAGAGAGTCCATAACGGTCCTGAAGAAAGCAGCTTTTCAAAAGTAAATAAACAGCTCATCAGCTAAACCCATTTGAGACCTACACATTTCTTCTTCTGAGACACTGAAGAGGCACCCAGAGCCCCCCACACCTGCAGCACAGTGGAGGCATCACAAGAGGAGCTTCAGGAAACACGGAAGGGACACACGAGGAGGTATCCGGGCGAGACTCACAGCTTTATTGCCGCACATTTATTCACTGGAGAATAAATCAGATTAACTGCTATAAGCTCTTTCCAGAAGATGGTGAAAGACTGTTGTGGAGAGGAGGGAGCAGGAGGAAGAGGAAGGAGGAGGTGGAGCTGACCAGTGCAGGACGCCACGCTCCGAAACAGGGGCAAACACCGGAGGCGCTCTGTGGGTTTCCATAGGATCAGAGGAGGACTGAAGGCAGCTAGTGTTTCACAAGTTTTGCATATTGACACTTTGGTCGACGCTGTTGTTTTTAAAGTGCTTTATAAATAAAGTTGGATTGGATTGGATTAGATTGGGATTACAAAACACTTTTAAAACAAAACCCCCCCCGGTTCTGTTCACCGCGAGAGGAAAACATTGTGGATAATTGTCTTGTTTTACGAGTGTATGATCTTCGCTGAGCTGAGTTGACCCCCGTGCTCTGAGCTAACACAAAGTCTCCCGAATGACCCCTCCGCGCAGGTCAACCACACTTTGCACATTCGATATCACACAATTCTCCGTTAATCAATTTATTATTTTCCCCTTCGCCGCCCCATTATCTGGTGTGAAAGTCAACAGTTTCAGTGTGAACTTCTCAACCCAGTGATTTACGTCTGTTTTGCCGGCGTCTGCGTGAGCCGCCACTGACCTCTCGCTCACATCTCCGTTTATTTGGCTTCTTCTGGTCATTTATTTTCCACTTACTAATGAGAGCGGGATCTGAGCCGGCGCGCTGGCAGGAGATTGCAGAATCCTTGTTTTGTTATTTGGAGTTTTTATCCGGGGAAGGAAAATAACATTGTTTTCTCTGCAAACAGTTATGACTTGCGCTAATAGTGGGCGAGTCGCATTGACCCTCATTTTACAAAAGGATTTTCTGTGAGGTGATAACAATGTAGCGGTCCTTCACCACACGCGGGAAATGGAGTTAAGCTCAAAACAATCGAGGAATAGGAGTTGGTAGCCAAGGTATTGTGAGCACTGAAAGGCCCGCTTTGTGACATCAGCAGGTGAAAGCATGAACAGTGGATAGAATAAACAGGATTAGTCAAATGATTGAATCATGTGGGAACGACACGGTTAATAGCGAAACAGAAGTTCAGCATTTTGTAAGTAAGACCAAGCAGGGCCTTTCTGTGTGTCCTGCTTTACCCAAATCTAAAAGGTTACAGCCAGTAGGCCAGTGAAACGCCGCATTCTAAAGCATAGACCTACTAAACTCATCTGAACAGGTCTTTTTTTTGCATTTTGTAGTTACGTTTTTTACTTTTTTTCCCACCCCTTTTTGTCACTTTTTCGTCAACTGTTTTGTTTGTTTTCATCATAAATGTTTAGCCGTTTTTTTGTCGCTTTTTTATTTATTTTTGTTTTTGTTTTCACTTTATTGGTGCTCTTTTGCTGCATTTTGAAAACCCTTTTGTCACTTTTTCGTCTCTTCTGTTGCTTTTTTGTTGCATTTTCATCCTCGTGTTCGTCTCATTTTTGTTGCTATTTTGACGCTTTTTCCAAGAAACTTTTAGATTTCGGTTAAACCAAACTGGACAAAATGTGCTCAGTTCAGGCGGGGGTTAAAGCAGTACTAAGTAACTCGTGCCCCTAGAGGCCATAAGCGCCACTGCAGGTGTCGCAGCATGTTGCGTTTTTTACTCATTAATCGTCCATGAGAGTAAATACTACGCTGACAGAAAAGACAAAAGGACAGAGGGATATTGTACATCCAATTACACAATGGAGATCATTTTTTTCACTCAAACTTGGCTGTAATTACTGTTTAAGTGGCATTAGCTTTGCCCGTTAGCCTGTTAGCTTCTTCTTCGAGATTCCATTAGTGTGTATTGCGCCTTCGACCCGGTGGCAGGAAAGTTGCAATTATGGTTTTCTTGCCAGAGACACCAGGGGGAGATGAAAGACCCCCCCAATCATCCCATGAACACTTGTATTACCCCCAGAGGGACTACGGAAAGGATTTATTAAGGTAAACAAGTTACTTAGTTCTTCTTTAAGAGGTTAAAAAGAGATTTCAAAATCTCTGTGGGACTTTCCTGGTTAAAGACAAAATAAAGAGCCAGCTCACACCCCAATTGGACAACCTTTTGACCCCAAACATGACATAATTTGGTGAATCAGTCTCAAGTTGTAATTTTGCTGAAATAATGGAAAATCTTGGTACTAATTTGAATCAACCAACCTGTATAACATTTTCAAATCTTTTAACAATTAAAATTAAAACAAATAAACAATTACTTTTTTCTCCGTTTTGTTTCGTATTGAAAAGACCAACTTGCTCGGTATTTTTGGCCTTTAGATTCATTCCACTCCTTGGTTTCAAAATGTGGTTGTTTTTCTGTACCTCCGGTGTTTTTTTTTTTTTTTTTTGTGGGAGGGGAGGGGGGGGGGGGTGTAAGGAGGAGGATCCTGCATTGGTGTTGACTTCTTTTTGCGCGGCCCGTCGAAGTTTCATGAATGATTAAAAGGGCCGGGCCTGGCTTAGACCGCCTCATAAATAAACAGAAGGCGCCGCCGCAGCCGAAGCAGCAGCAGCGGCAGCGGCAGTGGGCTACAGGACTCCAAATCTCCCGGACAGACAGGCAGGAACTGACAGACTGCCTCCCCAATTCACCCCCATTCACTCCCTGCTAATCCAAGTGTATAGCTGTATTTTTATGCCCGAGCAGTCCGGTCAGACATCATGCATATGCACCAACGGGCTGAGGGGGGGGAGTGGGAAGCTGGGCTGTTAAAAAGGAAGATGAAAATGTGCAGCGATGAGTGGCAAAACCCCAAAAAAAAACAACAAGTAGATTTATTTTGCCCCCCAAAACTGGGAACAGTGTGTGAATTTAAATGAACTTTGTGGTGCAGAGGGTTCGGGGGTAAATAATGTGTCGTCTATATCACGTGCAGCGCTGACAGGAGCGGCACCAAACAACAACAGTGCTGCGGGGGGAGTCGATTCTGTATTTAGTTTCAATACAATCCAGTTGAATAGAGTGGTTACTTTGAGATTCTTCTTGTATATTTTGGATAGTTCTCGTCTTGCAATAACAACCACCGAAATGTGAATTCTGGCTTTCAACTGGTTTGGTGTCAGGACCCATAATCACCGTGGGATGACAAGTCGGGACCCAACAGTGACCTAGACTTTAAGATATAATGTAAAATATTGTCTTTTTCCTCCAAAGAAAAAAGGAAATAAGCCTCAACCATCTTAACCCCCCCCACCTGAACCGAGCACATGTTTCTCCAAGTTTGGCCGTACCCGAATCTAAAAGCTTCTTGAAAAACGCAACTGAAAAACAGCAATAACACAATAAAAAAAAAGTCGACCACAACCGGACAAAAAAACGTCAGAATGCAAAAAAAAAAACACAAAAAAAGGAGATAAAAAAGAGAGACAAAAACCTGACCAAAATGCATCATTAAAGCAAAAAAAATAAAAAATAAAATGACAAACACGCTTCACAACGTGTAGGTCTTAGCTTTCAAATGAGGCGTTACACTGGCCTAGAGGTCAAGAAGCTTTTATATTTGGGTACAGATGAACTGGAGAACATGCACTCGTTAAGGCGGGAGGTCAAAGAGGTTAAATGAGCCAAAAAGTTAAAATTATGACTGAAAAAAACAACCCGATAGCAGCCATTTTGAACAGAAGTACGTTTTCTCTACATAAAGAGTAAAATAAATATTGTCTGGAAACGGTTCCGTGACCCACTTTTCGGTCCCGAACCACCAGTTGAGAACATTTGGTTTAGGTGAAATAATATAACAAAAAAGTTGACAAAAACAAAACAAAAAATCTATGAAAAAAACTAAAACTAAAACAATGAAAAAGAAATCACACACTATGAAGAAACTCCATTCGACTTTTTAGTAAGTTTGCATCTTTTCTAGCATTATGACTGTCGGGCCTGGGGCAGGTTTGAGGGGTCACCACATCCATGTGCTCCGCCTTTTCAAACGGGACGACCCTCCACCCCTCTCGCATTATGATAAACAGCCCCGTCTAACATGCATATTCTGAACTTTCAGCCCCTCCCCCACTCACTCCAGAGGTCGAGTGCCGCCCCCATCAAGCCCAGGCACTAATGGCTGGAAATCGCCGGGATGCTTTTCCATAAGAGCTGCAGGTTTTCACATTTACATACGGCCCATAGCGTCCGGGCCCATTAGACAAAAGTAACGGCTGCCTATGTTCCTAATGTTATTCTGCTCCGTATGTAGTGGGAACAGGAGGGACTGATTTATGTTCAAATACTAGTTTTGAGGAGTTCAGGTGATTTATTACAAGCGATTGAGTCATTTTGAAAAGTCAGTGTTTTGAAAAGAACAAAATGTCTCTAATCTTTTCTAATTTGTGGGGTTCATTAGCAAGTGGAACGAAAATGATACTCCCGATGTGAGTTAAACACTAGAACTCATTTTAGAAATTCATAGCAATTGTAATACGATGAATGGAAAATGATTCATGACAATGATTTATTTCAACCTCAAACCAAATATAATGACTATAAATTACCAGGAAACATCTTCCATTATCCCTTTCCATCCTATTACCATGTTTTTTTATTTTTTATATTGTGCTCTAAATTCGAAGCTACCGAACAAACACGTAAAAATGGAGACAAATAGAGGCTACATGTTTTGTGGTAAGCCCTTCAGCATAGCCCCGACATGAAGAACCCCTGGCTGGCCTGTCCCTCTAAAATGTGGAGCGCTCTCCACTCATCTCAAGTACGGCCCGAGTGGCTTCATCCTGGATTAGTTTGCTTCATTAGTCGCTAATTTGTTTGTGTAACCAATGGCGACCGCGGCGATTTCTCCGGCCTCGCGACTGGGTTCGGGTTTTAGAGCCATTTTAAAAATGTAACATACATTAGTATTATGGTGATAGAGATAGACTAAGAAGGAGGATCGCCCATGTGCTAACCGGGCCCGGGCCTGCTTAGCTCCCGGTATCTGGTGATTCATTAGTAAATGTCCGAACATCTACAAGAAGAACCCAACACTGTTATGTGAAAAGTGAGATAAAGATGCTGTTACTTTGCAAATAAGTGAAATGACTCCAGATCGAGACGAACCCCGAGTGAAACGGAAGCACCCAGAGGAGACCAGGCCAGCCCCACACGGGACCAGGAGAATCTTCTTGAGGCGAGAGTCTTAATCACTGCACACGCGCGTCTTAATCAAAGGAGGTCAAACACATTAAGACGGGAGGGCTGTAGCGGCTCCATTCACGATTGAGTTATTTCACAAATGTAAAGTGGTTTTAATGACTGAGCGTTTGTGAAGTGTTCTGTCAGAAGTCAGCCGTCCCAGTGATGAGGAGCCAGTCTGACATGAAAGACCAAAGGGAGGCTCTGATTCTGTAATTACAGCTTTTTTTTTTTTAATGCACTGATGGGGCTGTTAGTTCATTACAGGCTTCATGCAAAAATAATGAGGAGGCGCCACGGATCGCTGTGGCGCAGGTATCAAAGGGTAGTTAAAGGGAGATTTGTAGCATTTAGTGAAAGTGGTTCCACTTGGGTTTTTTCTGAATGGCCATTGTGCCCTGGCAAAACTATTGCATATAAAATCCATCTGATTGTGTATCTGATGCTCCGCAAACTTGCTGAGCCATAGTTTTTTGGCTCTAAGTTTTTGCACCAGTTTCTTCAAATGTTGTGTGGAATTAAGAAAAAAAAACACTGAAACTGAACTGTGTTTACAAGGATTCCAAGTCATCATCTGCATGGTTGAAAAAAAACAAAAAAAAAACAATCCAGTGGAAATGAAATCTCGGAAAGACTGAAATCTATCGCAATTTTCAAGGATAAAAGGTGACACATATTGGATTCATTTATTTGGATGATGGGAAACCACAAAGTTTTAATCATTTCATTACGTTGTTCCTTCATCAAAAACATATCTGGAGCTGTATTTAGCTTCATTCAGGCAAGTAAGTCCTTTATTGGTCATTGTACAACCGTACAAACGAAATAGTGTTCAGGTGTTAGTCCTAAGCCGCTGCGACTGAGCCGCGCCGCCACTGTGGGCCAACCTGAGCAACATGTTTTTGGAGGTAAAGGAAACCATAGCACCCGGAGGAAACCAGGCTGGGTGCCTTCAGTCTCCTCTGATCCTCTAAAACGACGCACCGCCTCCTGGGTTTGTCCCTGTTTTAGAGCGTGGTGTCCTGCACTGGTCAGCTCCACCACCACCTCGTTCCTCCTGCGCAGCTCCCTCCACTCCACAACAGCCTTTCACCATCGTCTGGGAAGAGCTTAGCAGTTCATCTGTTTTATTCTCCAGCGTACAAACATTAGCCAGAACAAGTGTAGAGACAGCATGTGTGGCTTAGCTGGGAGTCTTGCCCGGATACCTCCTTGTTTGTCCCTTTTGCGTTTCCTGTAGCGCCTCTTGTGACGCCTCCACTGTGCTGCAGGTGTCAGGAGCTCTTGGTGCCTCTACAGCGTTTCAGAAGAAGGAATTTGCAGGTCTCAAATGTCTTTAGCTCATAAGCTAGCTGCTTTCTTCAGGACCATTATGGACTCTTTGCAGTAAAAAGATCCACCGATCCCCACAAAAACACGACAAAGACGTACAAAAGTATCCAGTAAAACAGTGTGTAGCACAGAAACAAATGCAGTTTGCAGAAAAAGGCAAAAAAACACAGCTGTACCAAGAAAGAGGGAGGTTGCTTGTTGCTTGAGTAAGCTGATCTGCATTTCCTGGATTTTGAAGAATCTGAAAGTGTCTTTTGCATTTTGAAAGTTAATAAATCATGACCAGACCTGTTTCAAAATGATTCAAATGATGACAAGTAAAATACCAATACCCAAGGGAATGTTCAAAAGCCAAAGTTGTCCAACATGTTTCTCCAAATGGTTTCAAAATACAGAAACATCGGCGATTTATTATTCAAAGTATATAAATGACAAACGCCATTTCGTCTTTGTATCACAGTCGTGTCACCTCACAGTCCTGCCTTTCTTCCTCTGATTTACCGTATCGCTCTGACCAGATTTCTGACACAAATTGGGATATTATGACAATGCCCACAAGGGTTAAATGTTTCCCAAACCCTGCCTGGTCCCCCTTGGCGTTAACCCTGCCTGTCCTCGCCCTTCTTTCTCCCCATTCACCCCATTATGTGGCATTCCCAAACCTGCTAAACACATTTCTAAATGACAGTTACTGCGCTGGGTCTTCAAAGGCGATGGCGGGGGGGGACACTGACTTGTGGATTCTCTTTAGGCTAATGCGGCATCTTTTTTTGGGAGCAATAGGCAAAAGGAAGGGGGGTGGGATACAAAAGGTGGGGCCCGCGGAGAGACAATGGTGGTTTGTCTTTGGGACGGGGCGAAAGGGGGTCAAGAATCAGAAAGTGCGGGGCATTAGCAGTCAGCGGATTGATACAGCGCCATTGATTCCAAGCGCTGCAGGTTTTTTTTTCTTTCTTTTTTTTTTCTCCACCGCTTCTGGACACGATCTGCATTGCAAATCTCGGTCGCATTGGTCTTTTCTCCTCCTCCCTGAAGTCAGTCAGAAAAGATGGGGGTGGAGAGAGGTGTTTTTTTTGTGCGTGTGAGTGTGTGAGAGAGTTCCCACAATGCAACGCATATACAAGCCGTGGTTCCACAAAAAAAACAAAAAAACACGGGTGTCGAGAATAGCTACAACCCCATTTCTGACATAACAAACAGCTCGTAAAGGAAATGGCCATTCCGGCATAAACACTCCATGTGGTTTTCAGCGTCGTAAACATAACAATAAATGTGATTTCATTTGAAGGCTGAAACGGCAAA
This sequence comes from Proterorhinus semilunaris, assembly GCA_021464625.1. Classification (NCBI taxonomy): domain Eukaryota; kingdom Metazoa; phylum Chordata; class Actinopteri; order Gobiiformes; family Gobiidae; genus Proterorhinus; species Proterorhinus semilunaris. The sequence goes on along the minus strand of CM038362.1, from coordinate 8,517,875 downwards.
CCCAGAAAGGAAATACTGCAGGCATAGAATAATTAGTTTGTATCGTTTTTATAAAGTCCATTCAAACCATTAACCTCTTAACCCCCGCCTTAACCAAGCACAAAAGTGATGAAAAAGCAACAAAACCTTAGATCAGTTGTGTAGGTCTTAGCTTTCAAATGAGGCGTTACTCTGGTCTAGGCTGTGAGCGCCAGTCGAGAAGCTTTTAGATTCGGGCAAAGCCGAACTGGAGAAAATGTGCTCGGTTAAGGCCCAGAATCCGTAAGGTCACAGCCCAGAGGCCTCATTTGAAAGCTAAGACCTGCAAAACTCACCTAAACCGATCTATTTGCTTGTGTTGTTGTCACTCCTTTTCATCCTCGTTTTCATCTCATTTTTGTTGCTATTATGACTATTTTTCAAGAAGCTTTTAGATTTGGGTAAAGCCAAACTGGAGAAAATGCACTCGGGTTAAGGCGGGGAGTGAGAGGTTAAGATTAAAAATATTGTTTAAATAATATTTTCTATGTTACCGGCAAACCCCCGCGATACAAAGTATACATGAAAAGACATAACAGTTTGGGAGACACAGACATTGTAAAAGGATGGAAATAGGAAAGTTACAAGAGTCCAATTATATCAAAATAAACACAAACAAACAAACAATAAATGAACTTGTGCCCCGGCTATTACATTATTGGAACACATCTTGATCCAAACTAAAAGTTTCCCAATTAACTCATGCCTAAATTTCCAGTAAAACCAAGTAAAAACGCCTCAGCCTTTAGCCCCTCCCTCCCTCCCTCTCTTCACTGCCCCCCCCCTCCCTCCCAGAGTCCTGCCTGGTCCCCCGGTCCCACCACAGCTGCCCCGCTCGTCTCCCAGGACCGACTGCTCGCTGCTGGGGAAGCACAACAGAGCCATTGTTCGGGGAGGGGGCGCACCACTCGGGACGTCCTGGGCGCATTGTGTCCAAAAAAACATGAGCACCAGGGCCAAGAGGGGGCTAAGAGGGGAGAGAGCGGGGCGAGAGACGGGGGTGAGGGGGTTTAAAAGTCAAAGTAATGATGCTGCTCCTTTTAGTTTATCCACACAGAAAGCAAACGCGCCGTGTATGAATCAGAGGTGGAGGTTTCTTTCTTTAAATAAATGTTACTCAAGTAGAAGTTCTGTCAAAATGCACACGCCCTGAACTCATACACCGTTTTGTCTCCACTGAACGGGACCGGAAAACTCACCTCAGCCCAGAGAAAGATGAGTGAAATATAGTCATGTCTTCAATGATTATTTTGAGTGAATACATGCTTAAATGCTTATTTGTTTAATGCAAGCTATGGGAAATAATAGTTATCCTATTTGGAGAAAAGATTACGCCTTGGTAGGTTTTGGAAATATATATATATATGTTACAGATACAGCAGTAGTTAGCTGGTAAGTAGCAGCAGTAGCAGTTTATTTATATTTAGTCAGTAGTCTAGAAGCTATTTGAGTGGTTCCGAAGTTACATCACAGGCGCGGCTTTACTTATTGAATGCCATGAAAACGACAGCACATACGTAAATACTAAGGCTTCAAAGGGACTAGATGGAAGCTGTCATTTTTATGCTCACTACTGCCACCTGAAGTCTTATATGTAACTGCAGGTCCGGGTTCGGTCCGGGTTCAGTCCTGATCCGGTCCGGGTTTGCCCCAAACTACCACTCACAGTGAGTCCGGCTGACACTGTGGCTCCGCCAGCTCCGGCGCCAGAAGCTGCACCAGGCACAGGAACGGCCCTCGCGAGAACAGAAGTGCACGGGAGTTTCCCTTTTGGTGCGAGTTCACGTCATAAGTAGCCCCATATATACAGTAGGTAGTTTTTGTAAACAAAAGAAGAAGCCCCTTATGAGAGACCAACAGGCCCGGTTAGAACCATGAGGCCGTCCTTCTGTGGACCCACCACCTGCAGGAGGCGCTATAGGGGCTGGTGCGATGTGATTTGGGCTGCTCCAACGGCTGCCCTCACGACCCGGCCACGGACAAGTGGAAGAAAATGGATGGATGTAAACAAAAGCCGTATTTGCCAGAACGACTCTCCCCAGTGAAGTGGATGACAGATTTTATTTTGAAATACACCGGATCTTCGTTTCTCACGAGACCTGACTTCCTGTTTGGCTCGTGTTTTTCTGTTAGCTTGACCCGTTGGGGCTCCGGTGTCCGGCAAAAAAAGACTTCTGGCGGATTCTTTCCGTTGCCACCGGATGGCCTCGGCAGCCGGACCCGGACCTCGCGGAGCAGTGTGAGTGTGCAACATTGGTTTGAATTACTTTCTAAGATTGCGGACGCCGTACCGGACCTTAACCGGATTTAATGTGAGCCGGGGGTTAGGCTCATGCATAACGGCACTTCGGATTGTGGTGAACAGGTCTCATTCTACACATTAGGACATTGCCGGAGCAAGTAGGGGGTAGAAAATACATCATTTCAACATTCAACATTAAACTCTGTCTAGTCCCTGAAAGCACTTCATTTGGTCACAGGTCACACATGTGCTAAACAATAGGTACGTCATGGCCGCCTGCCACTAAAGGAACCTCTTAACCATGCACATTTTCTCCGGCTTCATCCAATTCTAAAAGCTTCTCGACTGGTGAGCCTACAGCCTATAGGCCAATGTAACGCCTCAATTGAAAGCTAAGACCTACAAAACTCTTCAAAGCTTCTTCCTGGTTTTTGTCATCACGTTGCAGTCGTTTTTGTTGCGTTTTTAATCATGTGTTTGTTGCTCATTTTGTCCCGTTTTGTGATTTTTGTCATGGTTTTTTGTCACGTTCCCATTGTTTGTTTGATTTTTGTCGCGTTTCGACCGTTTTTGTCTGTTTGTAGTGTAACGTAACAGTGATCAAGCCACAACAACGTGACCCAAACATGTCAAATAAGCAACAAAAACATCCAATCCCGACAACCATAACAAGGGAGAACGCTTAGATGAGTTTTGTAGGTCTTAGCTTACAAATGAGGCTGTCAGCTCTCCAGTTGAGAAGCTTTTAGATTTGGGTAAAGCCGAACTGGAGAAAATGCACTCGGTTAAGGCGGGGGGGGGGTGTTAGGCAGACATAATAGTTAGAACACTATAGCTATATCCCAGCTGTTGGAACCAAAACGTTATTTCTTTTTTTCCGGGAGCCTTTTCAATGACACTTACACTTGGTTTGGTCGATTCAGTTATTTCATGCATGGATTGGGCTGAACAAAAACATGGCCAGCTCCCGTCTCCTTGTCCGAGAGTTGCCCGACTGCTGGATTGGATTTTCAATTTGAATAAAGTCTGGACAGTGGACAAATTCAGCCGAAAACGCCCATCACCTCAGACAAGTGCAGGCGATATGTAAATGCGAGCACTGCCAATTACTGCCTCTCATGTCCCCACTGGCCACCTCTGTGCAATTAGCCCCCCCCCCCCCCCCCCCTCCCCTCCGTCTCTCACCGCCGAGCCACGTTAGCGCCGACCAGAGAGGAGTTAGCAATGCAAATGAAACGAGGAGCAGCATTTCCAGGGGTGCCATTATAAATTAGTGTTGCATGATGGGCACAAATTGCTATCTGCGGCTCAAACCTCCAATAAGTGGTGGATTATTCCCCGGGAAATGCTATTTATCCCGGTTTAAGTGTGCAATGAAGCTACCGCTGCGCACGGACCTGTGCATGACAAGTAGGCAGCGGAGGTGGAGGTACATTTGCTCCATTACGCTAAGGCGAGACGAAACAGGACGCGGACAGGGGTCAGAGTCGGGGTTTAGCCACCTTAAAGGACAGCGAAGCATGTCTACGGGGCCTTCGGGACAGTCTGGCCGGAAGACCGTAAGGCACATTGTGTGGAAAAGGGACGCAACATACGGGGGGGCCTTGTCATGCAACACCCGGAAAGTAAGAACTACAATTTTAAAATACAATTTTTAGGGTAAGACAGTGAAAACTGGTGGAGTCTCAAGTCGGATGAGAGGAGATCCAGATTAACAATAATCAATACAAGATAAAGTTCCCGTTTTGCCGGTCCGGCACCGATGCATTACCAATGAGCGCCACTAGATGCGCTACCATGTGCGCCACACTGGCAAAGTGTAGAAGAAGACCGGCGCTGAGCTTCACACCTCCCTCACCCGTTTATTATAATATATGTGTTGTGAGGGCAACACACCCCCTCACCCCCATGGCCCCCGCACCATGTAAACACAAACATGTGAACAAGAGATCGCAAATGTTCGAAGCAGCAGACGTAGCAACAGTTAGCGGCTAACAGATTAGCATTATGACAGAAGTTTACTGAACTGTTTACTGAACTGACAAACATCTGAGCGACCTGCTCTGATTCAGCTGAAATACTCATGAAATGTCCGTTTGTTTATTAATCCAACAGGAGCTGTCAGGTCTTTTTCCTCCTTCTTTTTCCGGAGGAGAGGCCGAGGCGTTCAAGGGTTGCGGAGAAAAAAAGTACTGCGCTGTAAACATCGACAGTTCTAAATGGGATTATTATGTTCTAAATGTCAAAAAAAAAAGTGACACAGACTTTCATGAAAGTTGCAGTTTAGCAAATAAATGTAAATCCGAAAATATTTACTTTGTACATTATCTTATTTATGCGGATGAATGTGTGATTCACACAAGATTAATGGGATTTCCGTAGTTCATTGAAGGCAATCAGAGCAGCGTGTGGTATAAACAGTGTGGAGGGGAGTGAGGGGCGTGGGTGACGGGGGAAAGCCAGGTGAGGGGAGGGGGGTGGAGCAGAGCAGAGTTTGCTACTCACCTACTGATGAGAACAAAATCAAAAAGACATCGCTTAAGGCAGCTTTAATGTAAATTAAATGAATACATTTTTGCTAAAACACAATCCACCCGGCTTTCTTTAGTTTGATCATTTACTTATTGGACACATCTCAGCGCCCAGGCTGAAGAAGGGCCCAGAAGAGCAGACCCTTTTTATTTGTTTGCATAAGTTAAATGTGCACTCCATGTGTGTATTTTGTCAGTGTTTTACTAACAAACGGGGCATGTTTTGTGGGTTAAATCTTATCTGTAAAAAATGTAGGGGGCCCCAGAAATGTTTGTTTCCATAGGGCCCAGAATTTCTGGCGGCGCCCCTGCTGGAAGGAAGTGACATAGATAGAGGCGAACAATTTTAAACTGTTTCCCCACATGGAACACAGTGAACACACATTCACTGTGGCGTTGTTGCAATAACTCAAACGTTCTTGTGTTGATGATGGGAGAGTGTGACCACCGCGCAAAGCCTTCGCCAGCACATCCCAGCGCTTCTCAACGGGGCTGTACGAAAAGGATGTCTCATTCTCCCTGAACCGCTCCTTCACAATTTGAGTCCGACGAATCCTGGCATTGTCATCTTGGAATATTCAGGATGTTCGGGTAATCAGCTGATCTCATTCTTCGGGCACATAGTGTAGTGAACTTTGACCCGGTCAGATACAGTAGGGTTAATGTATAAACAACATGTGTCCATCATCTACACTTAGAATCAGTCCGATAGAAAGACTATAACATCAACTCCAGGTGGAAATGAACATTTTAGTTATAACCTGGTGCACAGCCAATTTGAGGGGCAGGAAAAAAGCAAAGTGTAAGGGGGTAGAATTGTGGGAGTCTTTTCCAGCACATTTCAAAACGCAGCGTCTCTGGGCTAAATTCTGGGTTTAGGTTCAAGAGCACCCCCCTCCAACACCCTTGGAGAGTTGAGATGGAGAAGGAGGAAAAGCTTTTCTTTCGTTCTTCATTTTAAGCCAGGGTAAGTAAAATAAGATGTTTTTCGTAAAGTCAATAAATGTTGGCGGTGCGTTGTCATGTCATCGAGCTGTCTATCGGTGTGATTTCAAAACAACACCGGGAAACTTGATATTGAACGCAACTCTTCCACACGCGTCTGCTGACTTGGCTCGCCTCGCCTCCGAGCTTTTAGACAAGGCATCTTTCTTTTGTGGTTGATGTTACTGTCCCTGTATAAATAATAATAATCACAAGATCTGATATTTACATGTTCCTCAAATCTGTGATGCTTCTCACGACAACGTTGGTCAGCGGCTGAGAGTGAATCTTGGAATGCAGTCTGAGGCATCTTTGCGGTAGTCAAGAAAAAAATGATCACCGATTCCTTTTATATCCAGATGACAAGTAAGTTATCAATCAGACAATAAGCACGGCCAACAGTAACGGAGCGAGTGTTTGTCCTTACAATAGGAGGGAATGCGTTTCTGATTCGTCACTGGAGCTCTCAATATCAACAGATACATTTTAAAATCCGTTCCCCGTTGCCAAACAAGTGTCCAGCATCGGAGCCCAGTTCCACAGCTGTGAAATGTGAGCGCTCCACATGGAGTTATAAAACCAGTGGGGAGGTTTCACAATACCTTGTAATAAGTGGCTCGGTGCACTGTATGCAGAGGTCAGCCATGACATTGCCCGTAAGTCAGGAACCGATATTTACTGGCCCTGCAGGTTTTCCGCCTACACTTTACTTTTAACGTTACCGATTCTCATTCCAATTAGCCGTCACGTGGTCCCATCTTTATTTCGCCGTGGACTTTGCCTCTGCCTTCGCCAGCAGCGGTTGGCTCCGGGACAGCCCTCCTCCTCGGTCTGTGCTGTTTGCCGTTCTAATCAGGCACATTGTCACGGCGACGACCCTTTCTCTAACCTCCAGCGTCCCGACTTCAAGGTCCCCGCGCGGAGGATGGCGGTGCAGTTTTTTTTTTTCTTTTTTTTTTTCTTCTTTTCTGCAAATACTGATCTAAATTCATTAACCCTCCCCACAAACACTTTCCCAAGGTTGGTTTCCAGGGCCAGGCGCGGCATCTAAAGCAGAGCTAGACAAGTGGTCTCCGAGCAGCGCATGCAAATCCTTGTGTTTGTACATAATTGGGGCAAAGCTGGGGAAGGGGTGTGGAGAAATCAATAGCTTTAAAGAAGTGCAGCGCGAGGAGCTTCTTTTGGGCTCACCTTGAGAAGTACGAGCCAGAAAACCGCCATGAACCGCGGCGCTGGATGAGCTTCTTTATTTTGTGAGTAAAATAAGTTTAAAAGTTTGTAGCGGAATGAACTTTTTTTTTCCCCTGGCGTGTGTAGACAAATTAAATAATGAGTCAAGGTGAATTGTTTTTCAAAGGATTTAAATCGACGCATACGGTAAGTTAGGTCCGTAATAGTAATTATTGCCCACAGAATATCCCTGCATTATTTAGCAGTGTTATTCATCATTTCAAATATTATGTAAGTTTGAAAAAGCAATAGCAATATAAAAGTCTATAGTTTATATTTCGTAAGCATGGTACTGTAAATCGTTTCTGCTGAAGGAAAACTTAGGTATTCTTTCTTTAATCTTTATATTACCAAGTGTTAAGCTCAACCACTTGGTGCAAAAAAAATAAATAAAAATGTTAACATTGTAGACAAAGGTTCCTAAAGCAGAACTGAGCAACTTGATTACCTTAATAAATCCTTTTCGTAGTCCCTCTGGGGTAACACACATGTTGAAGAAGCTAACAGGCTAACGGGGAAAGCTAACTGCGGGCTAGCGCCACTTTGGCAGTATTTACAGCCACATTTTAGTGACAAAAAATATGGCCTCTAGGGGCACGAGTTACTTAGTTCTGCTTTAAGCTGTCACTTGGGCTCTCATCTTTGTAGCCTTGTCAATAGCATTAATGGTGTCGGTTTGGGCAACTATAATAGGGGAATATATATATATATAAAAATAGATGTACACAATGTGGGGCAGAGGGGAGTCAGTCAGGCAGACATTCAGTTTGATCTGGCACGGATCGAGACTCCCCATCGTCTCTTTGATGGCGGGAAGAGGCTGTATGATGGGTTCTGTGAGGCTCATAAAGCAAATCGAAAGGGCACTGTCCAGAGGATTGTTGTTGAGGCATGTCTACATAACAGTAACAGCCAAACACAACAGTCTCACACAGTTCATTGAGCACAAAACAGCTTACTATCTTAAGAGAGTGCGTTCGACACTAGTTTTCCCAAGAGACTTATACAGTTGAGTTGTTTTTGCCAATTACCAAACGCATCATTGTGTTCCTCTCCGCGTGTGTTTTGTTACATAACACACTTTTGTACCAGCTTCACACTGCCCTGACTTAACGTGTTTACACTGTAAGCGGCTTGAGCAGTAGCTGGAGGTTGCGTTCGATGAAGACGTATGACACACTTGGGAATTACAATTAGCAAAGTATTAGCGCGCGACGATGGCAGGCAGCCCGTACGCCACGTGCGAGAGGGAGAGATTTATCTATCTGGGAGAGGGGGTGAGCCATGGCTTGCGTTTCGCCTAAGCCCGCCATCGCATTATGCCGTCGCACCAGGACACCGCTTGGCTTCTGCCAATGAAAAAAAAAAGGGGCCTCATCTTTTCTGTTCCTCGGGGGAGAAGATGGAGGAGAGAGCCGGAGAGCGCTGTTCTAGCTTTAAGGGCTGTCAGACGGCTTTGACGGGAGCCATAAATTTAATCCTTGGACCTGCTGGGACGCTGAGGAGCGGAGCAGCAGGAGACGCGCTCCCACTTCAGAAGACCCTCGGCTGGCTCTGGGATAGCCTGCCAAAAAGGCTTTAAACATGATGACAAATTTATTTCGCCGCCCGGCACACACAGGGGCGCACAAACACCGAGTGGAGGAGTAATTATGCAGATATTATGAGCACGCGGCTATTTGGGGTGAAGTGTTTACCCAACATGTTCTTTTTACCTCTCAATAATACAACGGCAAAATGTCCTTGACCAAATCTCAGTCAAAATACTAATGCTCAAATGCACTCACTACTACCGTTATTTGTACTACTTCTGCTGCTATTACCAATAACAATAATAATTAAACTCAAATTAAAATTATATTGAGGAAGGTAATGACAGCTGGGAAGTAGCAAGAGCTCGGAGTATAATAAGTATTTATGTTTTTTAATACATTACACTATGTAGGGCTTTCATAATACATTATACATGAAAAAAATGTAATAAAAAGAGGAAATTGTACACACATTGATATTATACTGAGGATGGTAATAACAACAGGGAAGTAGCAAGATCACGAAGTATAATGTATACTGCTGCCTTTATAACATTAACATAGTGACTTCCGGTAATGTTACACTAGTGATTTTAGTAATGTACTAATGTTTGGCATTGGTAACAATTTGTAAGAAATGAAACAGCTGTTGTTGTGTTTTGTATGCTTTGATTGTTAAATGAAAATGTTATTGTTTTTATTTTTTATTAAGCCTTTTGCTTCGGCCCACTCCTTTTGAGCAGAATAACTGCTCAAATAAACAAATAAACGAAACTGTCATTTTAATACCCGAGCAAACATTACCATGACAACAACTTTTTCTTTATGAATGACCTTTATTTACAATTTTCAGTTCATGTGTGCTTGAGACTGGTCTAAAAAGTCTACCGGATTTAGTTTATACCGATCTAACAAAGTCGTCTTAAACCTAACAGAAGAGATTCCTACATTCATTTTAAACAGTCGCCATATTCCCCATCGTTTCTTTCACCGCGGTGTTTTTCCCTCTCTCCTCGCTGGTTAGTATTTGGCCCGTGGCGCTGTGGGAGTCCGCGGAGGCAGCGCGGGCGTTCTGATATGACTTGATTATGTGCAGAGACAGTCCCTATGATGGCACGCAGGCGGAGAGTGCAGAGGAAAGCCATTTTTTCCGGCCCGCTGAAGAGCAGATTGGCGCCGCGGCGGTGGGGTGGCCGGAGCCCTGCGGGGGACCTACCCCATGAATATGTTTGTATCCCGGACCAAAACCCCTCCTCCCACTGCTGCGGCCGTGCTAATCGCTTGGTGCTATGACATCTGGAAGGCTCCCAGTAGACGCTGCCTTTTCCACAAGATTCAGAATACTTGAAAGGGTCACGTTATAAAAAAAAATATAGAGATGAAAGCTGTTTAAGAGAAGGAGGAGCACTTTTCAACTTGTTTCCTTCATAATAAACAGTGAAGTTGCCAAGCCTTTGTCAGGTAGTCCCTTGACTTAAGCCTTACCAATTATTTTCTTAATAGTTATCTGGAATATGTGGGCTGTGATATGAAAATAACGTCTCGTTGTATTGCGCTTTACAAACGGTCTACGGTCGGTTTGGAATTTTTGATCCGTTGATGTACACTTTTGTCACTGACCAAGATTCTGGCTAAACATCTAAAGATGGGTCCTCAAATTGTGTGCTGTGGCTAGGGATGTCAAGATTAACCGGTTTTACAATTACCACGATTATAAAAGGACGCGGTAGGTTAACGTAAGAATTTCAGAAGCCACGGTTTACCGAAGAAATATTTCACATGGACGCACGAGCCGCTGCGCGCCTCAAACAGTGCGTAAACTCACCGGTAGTTGAGCAAGGCAGAAGGACGCTCTCCTCCAGTGTTGTATCCACCCAAAAACGATTGAAGTCAGCAGAATGGGACCTCTTAAGGATCCAAAACATGACCAAGGCGTTGTTGTCGATGGACGTCCGTTATGCAAACCCTGTCGTCAGAAAGTTGCAGCAAAAGGCGCTGATATCGGCTACGTCGAATATAAACAACATCTTGGAGATAATCCTTCGCTGTAAATGTCCAGGTCAAGGTAACGAACTGCATAATTCCCAAAAAAGTTGTCCAAATGTTCGGAAATAGCCGCCACAACTGGCTCAGGATGTAAACAAAAAGCTAACGCTACGCTCTGCTTCAGCTACGCGTAGCAGAAAGGAAAGTGAAACCGCACATGTGGAAATCAGCTGTTCAAAAGAGTCTCCTTAGTCACTTAGTAAACACGTTTCATTCTCTGTTCATCAAAATAATTAAGCAACAGTATAACTTTTGAGAGCATGAAACCTAGCCTAGCTTGTGGCCTAATAATATATAGTAAAATAATTATGGTCATAAAGAAGTAAAGTTGACATTGTTTTGTATTATTCAATGAAGGCCTATTTATTTTAATGCAAAACAATCTTAAAGCATTTTTAGAAACAGTGAATGTTTACATGTTTACAAGTATTAAAAAGCTTTTTAAAGACAAAAACTAAAAATATCAGTTATTTCCTTTCATTCGGGGAATAATCGTGAATAATCGTAAAATCGCAATTTTTTGTCTCACAATAATCGTGACTCAAAAAATTGAAATCGTGACACCCCTAGCTGTGGCCATCCTTTCTTACAACTAAGGGTGTAAACAATACTTAAAACGAGTACTGTATTTTCCGGACTTGGATGTGGGTGCGACTTATATGGTAAATCAAAATATATCATTTCACGTGTTTGTTATTTTCACACCGACAGCCGCTGGAGGGCACTCTTGGCTTGTGTACCAGTATCTGCGAAGACTGAACGCAAATGCCCGAAAAAATGAAGAAAACAAAAAAGCTAATCGCGGGCTAAAAGCTAGATGGCCACAGCGAGAGGAACGAGTTCGCAAATGGGTGCTTGAACAACGTGCTGCCGGGAGAGGCTTGTCAACAGTGACCGTGTCCAATAGAGAAAGTTAGCCGTAGTTTACGATCCAGCATGGCGTGTTTAAATGCACGAGTCCCTTGTGTGTTCATAACCATGCGCTGTCCCGACAAAAATAAGCAAATACATTCATACTTTTAAACACACAAGTGCTCAAAAGCATACATTTGTTTGACCACATTCAGTTTCTGTCTGCTTTTCCAAACAAATGATTTACTGTTGTGCGACCAAACAAAATCAAATACTTCAATATCTCTTCTTCTTTGCTCTGGTCCATGTCCAATCCGGAAATTACGATTCCGGGGATTTCACCCAACAAGTGGCATTAAAATATCATCTGAATAATATATGTATTCTCTGCTGCATTCTTTATAAGACTTTGGCATCGGGTGGTTTCCTTTGGAGCATTCAATCGGAGCGCCCCAGGGGGTTGTGGGTACCTGGGCTTTGAAGCACCAGAACAGAGGCTACTCAGGAAGTGGGGAAAACTGTCTCCAAACACATGGCAACCCATACTAATAAACCAGGTAGCCCAAGTATTCAAAAGGATGGCACACAGTATATGAATAATGGTCAAACATATTGCAATGTTTTGAGGCACAAACAAAAGAGCCTGGGTTCACGTTCTTAAGTCTTAAGTAATATATCAGATGGATAGCACTGTCCATTTATGACAAGACACTGCAGGCGAATAGGGAGAAAAATTAATGTAGAGATATATTTTTGAAACTTTTGCTGACCATTGCTGATGTAAATATGAGAGGAAAATTGTTTTGCATTTAAAAAAGGCCAACATTGCCTATACAATGGATAAACCCAGATTTATATGTATGGTTTTATTTTGTTGACATATTAGTAACAAATATTTTTTTTCAGATATCTTTTTGGATATCTTGTTTAGTTTTTGAATAAGCTAGTCATAACATTTTGCGTTGGGGTTTAAAGCTCAATAAATCAGGTTATGATATTAAAGAATCCCTTTGAAAAAAACTTCAAAATATTGTTAAGTCCATGTTGTTGCATGAGTGGAACAAAAACCTAATTTTGAAAAAGCTGGCCCTAAAGTTTAGTATTGTGTGTTAGTATTAGGTTTCTCCCAAAAAGGAAATTACCAATTTGGGATTTTAGCATCATGTCATGCACATTTCGCAATACACATGGATATAAAATGTCAATATTTGTGTGCATGGAAACCTGGCTTTTGCTGCACGATGTCGGAGTCACTTCCGGGATATCTCCAGCTCCCTTTTGTCTGTTTTACACTCGGACATGAAAAATAATGACCTCATGTGCTTGAATAATGTCTCCATTCTTAACAATTCATCGAACGCTCCTCCTCCCTGACCAGCAAAAGCACTGACGGACAAAAAATACCTCTCAATGTTCACGGCTAGAAAACAACTTTCCCAAACCAGCGCTGCTGTTCGACAGTAGCCACATCCACGAGTCGGGTAAGGTTTGTTTCTGTGGGGAGCGAAGGGAGGGGGTCTTAAAGGGATAGAGGCGGATTGCAGCATAATGTTGAACAAGAAGATAGGAGAACCAAGGGAAACTTTGAATTAATTGTATAGGCGCAAAAAAGGTCAGAATGCCAAAATATGTTTAGTAAACTATTTGTCACGGCTCGTTCCTTTGTCTGTGTCCAATATCCAATAATCCCACCTCTACTTACCGACCTCAAACTTGCAAGAAATGCTTCAGCCTCATGGTCACGACTCTGCCTTGTTATGCTGCTCTTCACAACGACACGGGGCATTGCTAACGTCCAGGCTAGCGCCGCGTAACAATGAGCTGGAGAAATGTCCTCTATAGAGATACGGAGAAGTTTTATGCCCCGAGAGGAGGCATTTCTGAGCAGGAGCCTGTCTTCCTCCTCTTGGTGAGATCACAGCGCCCCGGGACAGGAGATAAGCAGGCGGCCCAGTCAGACAAGACCTCGCTCTCAATCCAGCTCAGATTTCAACACACGCGTCTCCCCACAGCTACTCATAATGTGTCAGTGACTCTTCTCCGCGAGCATCCTGGAATAAATCTTTCACAAAAAAAATAAATAAATAATGCAATTGGAAGATTTACATACAGTAAGACTCGCAAAATCGACTTTAAATGCAAAATACGTATATATCAAAGCTGATATACTCCCGAGCTCGTATATTTGTCATGCGATTCCCCCAAGCAGTAAACAAAACATCGGCTGTGCATCACTTACGCTGCTGCGCACATGTTTTATGAGCTGCAGAGTTGCATCATTGAACAAAATGAAGAAACAATTGCAGCAGTACCCATTACTCCTGGGTACAATGCGATGTGCCACGACATTATCCCCGTTATTCCAGCTGGAGCAGGGTGATTATAAAGTAAATATGTGTTAAATTGACGTCTCCGAGGAACTAAGAAAACATTGAAAGTTATGTATGAGAATCAAAGTTTTCACCCGAATAATGCCACTAAAGATTTCACAGTCATGGAACTACTGTTTACATTTGGCCGATTCGCTGTTTGTTTTCCCCTCGTTCGATCAGAGTGTAAACCTCTGGCACTTTGTCACGTCCCATTCGCTCGACTCGTGGACTACTGTGACATCCCTTGTGAGAAAACTTGAGTGAAACAACAGTGAGAGTCCACATTATCGAGCAGCAGAGAGACGTTTACCTGGGCGGCATGCAGAGGCAGAGCTCTGATGTAACACACTGCTGCTGCACGAGGCCTGTACTTGTCCGGGTTCATGACATCTGTTCTCTCTCTATCATTCAGTCAGTCACTCAACATGGAGGTGTAATGTAGCCTCAATGACGGCACAATACCAAAACAATGATAGCAGTTATTTAAAGGAACAAGAACTACTTTTTAATCTCCATGAAAACCCCCCAAAACAAAACTGAATTTTGCCCAGTAATTCTTCACTTGTGAAATACATACTTGACAAAAACAGGAAGTACTGTATTCCCCAGCATTGTAAGCCCCTCAAAACACCACAGAAAGCAGCAGCAAATGCAGTGTTATAACATTTAAGTCCTATGGGCGTCTGAAGGCCTTCCCAGTTCTCTTGTAATACTTTGAAGGCTGGACTAAGTATGCACCCAAAGCGCATGGCTACTTGATATGCATAAACAAATCAGACATTTCAACATTCTCGCTGCAAAGGTACGTCTTTCCTTGCAATAATTATATTATCATCAGATGCAGAGCCTAGGTGTACAGTATAAGCTGCTGTGGACGTTAGCACTAGCCGCATTAGCATTCGTGTGTGTGTTATGATTAGCCTATTTTTGTTTTTATTTATTTACTTATTTATTGTGTAGCCAGGGTTATGGCTGTGCAACAGAGATTATATGGCCGTACAGCATGACACAATATGATAAAAATAGCTTTTTAAAGCCACAGCGAAGTTACCTGCAAACCAACAAGGAGGCCCGCCTTTGCTTTCAGTGCTTTGCTTTTATACTGCTTCGACTTTTTTATGATGCTATTCAACTGTGAATTACACTGATTCAATGACCTAATTCTTCAGGTGCTGTTGGCCTGGCACAGACTGGTTACCTACTGAAGCCTACGGCATCAACCTCCATCACCGATGATGCAATCTAACACGCTCATGTTGTGAGTGAAGACACCTGAACAATACTGTAGAGCAGGTGTTGAAGAACCTCCTGGGTACTGGGAACTGATACCTTCTATTACACCAACACAAATAACAAAATAAGAGAAATGTTACACAGCATCACATTGATTATTGTTTTTGTTGGATAGGGACAAATGGATTTTCTACTCCAGTTTCTACACCCAATACCAATTTCCAATATTGTATTCTACACACAAAATTCAGTTTCCCCCTTTGCCCTCCTTTCACCCTGGAAAGTCAGTAGTGCTTGACCAGACCCCACCCCCCTCTTTTTCTTCTTCTGTGTCCGGACGGCGTACTTCAAACGGCCGCGGCGCCCTCAGTGAAAAGCATGAATGAAAAGCATAAGGTGTTACTTTCTCTTCCACCTGCATGAAACAGGGCTCGATCAAACGTCAAAACCTTCAAACAAGATGTCATCCGCCGGGTTTGAACTTGGGAGGTGTAATGATACAAAGAGAGAAAGCCGAGATACAAGATTAGACCGGCCTTTCCCCGCCACCTTCGCTCCCGTCTGCTGTACGTCAAATAATAGGAGGCGATGCCGTACGGTGGGCGCACGCTAAGGAGTCATTCGGGATGTCTGTCTTCAACAACAATGGCGAATAAAAACGAAATTAAAGTGAACAGATGGGACAAATGAGAACCACACTTTTTTTGTTTCAAGAAATAAGTCTGGTCTTTCATCAATCAAGTCCCGGGAATCATATCATTGTAATGCTTTGCTTGTCTAAATGTATTATATGTAAGACTGGAGACTAAACCTAAAGTGGTTCTGTAAACGTACATGACTACATTACTTAGATGACTTTTAATTTGTTACAGGACAGAGGTGATGCTTGATGAACTTGAAGATTCTTCTTCGCCATATTTGTTTACATGTATTGAGATCCTCATCAGCAACGTTGTTACTCCTACTCATCTCAACTTAACTTTTTCAAGCACATCGTTCATGTTTAAACCCAAGGATAAAACCTTCGGCTGGGTTTTCCTGGCTCAGGATTTGGATGAGATTTATGGCTCTTTACAAGGAGCCGGGTCTTTGACATCTGTTCATTTCAAACACAGCCATCCAAAAGACTCGCTCATTTTTGCATCGCTTGTTTTATGACGAAAGTCAGAAAACCCATGTTATCCAAGACCTGATTGCTGACCTTCTGACTCCAAAATGACAATGGGACTGATGTTCACCCTTTGGGAAACGTGTATGTGAATAGAACTTTGCACCACAGTCAATGAAATGAGGCTACAGCTGCCATAGTATTTTTCGCGCAAAAGGTGTTGGATGTTTTACTGTTGTGCAGATCCTTGATTCCCCGTAGGGAAATGTGTCCTCTGCATTTAATCCATCCTCGAGTTTGTCCAAGGTAAATCTGTGTAAAACTGAATGAAAAAAGATCAGTTTATTTTGTTCGAGATTCGACCTGTTCCCCTTAAAGCAGTACTAAGTAACTCGTGCCCCTAGAGGCCATAAGCGCTACTGCAGGTGTCGTAGCATGTTTCGTTTTTTTACTCATTAATTGTCCGTGAGAGTAAAAACTACGCTGACAGAAAAGACAAAGGGAGAGAGGGATATTGTACATCCAATTACACAATGGAGATCATTTGTGTTCACTCAAACTTGGCTGTAAATACTGTTTAAGTGGTGCTAGCCCGCAGTTAGCTTTGCCCGTTAGCCTGTTAGCTTCTTCTTCGTGATTCCATTAGTGTGTATTGGTGGCTCCGACCCGGTGGCAGGCAAGTTGCAATTGTGGTTTTCTGGCCGGAGACAAAGGGGGAGATCAATCATCCCATTAACACTTGTATTACCCCCAGAGGGACTATGAAAAGGATTTATTAAGGTAAACAAGTTACTTAGTTCTCCTTTAAGGAACCAGCCATTCAAAAGAGCCGATTAGGTCACAAATGCACTGCGGGAGGTAGTGAAAAACTCCTTTTTTGTGCTTTTCCTCTGCACCGAATAACAAAACACTGCTGCAAAAGAACTAAATGTGACGTCCAATTAGTCTCTTTGTGAATCATTCGTTACTACTTCTTCAACTTGCAGTGTAATTGACAGCTTGCAGTTTCACGCACCTCCTCTGGGCGATGTTATTCTTCTCGTTGCGTGCAAACTTTGACCACACTGCACACCGCCGCCATTATTGCCTGCCAAGAGTGCAGTGTGAAATCAATATGAGAAAGTGTAATGTGTGCAGCTGCAGACAGGCCGAGGCGGACTGCCATACCTGTGGGCCAGCGCGGAGGAAACCACTAATAGACCCCAAGCACAGTCGCAAATCAAAACCTATAGCAATCTCTAATGGCCTACCTGTTTACACTGAAATCAATCCCTTTCAACTATGTACCAATTGCTACACCGCTTGCTTGTGGCTTAGCTGTTTTGTTTTTTGTTTTGTTTTTCTGGCTGAAATGGACACAGCGGTCTCTCGTTTCACTGTGGGGGCCTTATAGCCAAAAGCAGGTTCAAGACATTAAACAATACCAAGTCCAATTTGCTGCAGGTTTCCCTTGAGGAGAAAAGCAGTGTAGATTTTGGCAGTCGCTTGCAGTCCCTACCAACAAACCATAGGGCCTTTTTTTTTCCTTTCTTTTTTTTTTTCCTTTTCCATATGTGCGAGCTGGCTGCAAATTCACAGGAGAAGGGAGCGAAAAGGAGGAGAAAGAAGAGAGAGAGAGAGAGGGGAAAAACAGCCGCGGGGCGAGAGGGAGAGAGAGAGAGAGAGAGAGAGAGGGGCGATGTGAGGGCTCCAGGTCTGTGTCCAGCTGCTGTGAGAGTTTTCTGGGGAGTGTAGATTACCCACAAGTCAATGGTGTTGTCTGCTTATGCCACGACTGTGCCGGTCTACGGGGGACACAACACACACACACAGACGCTGGCAAAGCAGGAGAGGAGAGAGAGTGTTTTATATTTATTCGAACTCTTTGGGGGGCTGGGGAAAAGAACAGGGCTGTGTTACTCCACACGCACACAGCCGTCCACAGCAGAGGAACAACAGGTTTTTAGGAATTCATGGATACATTTTAATGTGAGTCTATTCGCAGGTTTAAAATCGTATACAGTGTGTCTTTTTTGTTAGAATATCGGGCAAAGGTCCAGCCATTTTTAACATAACATGGCTTCATTTGACTTTTTTTTAAACAATATAAAACATTAAGAGTTTATACCATACTGTATGATGTCTTTGATCAAACTAGTATTGGTTGATTTCACGCTTTGAGGAATCGACACAATACCAATATTTGAGCTCATTTAGTCTGTAACGATACTGATACCGACGGTTATTTCATATTGGTGAATGAATTTCTATTATTAATGTATAAAACAACATAGAAACGTGTTAAGAAAGCAATAAGTATACTTTTAGGACAAACAGAACACAAATGTGCTGCTCCTGTGACCTGATATGGGCGGATCAGTCCAATACTATGCTGTGTTTTGACACAAAACCATAGTAACAAAGCTGCTTCTTTTCATTCAAACTGCATTGACATGGCAGTTTTGTTGTAAACATTTTGGTATCGCTTTATATCAAGGTGTGCTTGTTAAGTGTTAATAAGTTATTAATATGCATTAGTAATCTGCTTAAGGTTAGAGTTAAGGTTAGGATGGCCTATTAGTATGTTAATAGATAATAGTATAATAAAGCATCTTATTAATATCTATACACGCATATTATTCATGGCCTACCACCTTAATATAAAGCGTTACGAACATTTTAATGTCACTTTTGAATAAAATAAAGAACATAGAATAGAATAAAGTAAGTCGCTCTAGTTTCTGCCATGCCTGTTTTAAATACTATATGTTACGGATACTCATTATCCAGTATTGACCCAAAATGCGTGCTGAGTTGGTATCAATATATCAATACTGTGGTATTGATCTTCTCGTTGAAGCATGTAACACATACCACGGGAATAAGATTGCATTATTTTCCTGAGCTACTGTCTGTTGTGACAGCTAATATAAATGCACAGGCTAGTTAAACATAACAGCAAACATAGATTTGAGGTATTGCATTCATAGTGTAATGTTGACAGCAGAACTACAGTTTATATGGTACGTTTCTCTTTTGTCTAGTCCTGCACTTACTGTAATGGTCCTCGTTCCATCAGTATTTAAATAGTAATGTCTGTACAGTGTAACCTATACTGCATGCTCATTTGCATATGATGTTAGTCCAAATGATTCTCACAGTAGGATGGAGAACCGCGTCTCCTCCTCCCAAACGTTTGAAATGAGCCGGGCCGGGCCGCGGTTGCCAAGGTCACGCTCTGTATTTGCACATCCATGCTTGTCAAAGGCTGAAAGAGCCCGAGCCCCTGAAGCCGCTCCTGGCTAGCTCCCCTGCATCACCGCCGCAGTCAAAACGCTACCGGCAAAAAGTGAGAGACCAGGAGGAGGTGGAGAGAACCAGGCCACCGGAGGGGAGGCTGCGGTCCGCTGATACCAAACCGGACCGGATGTGTCGAAAGCTGGGATTCAGTCTGTAGAGTTTGGGATGGAAAGTTACTGAATGGAAATCTGTTGGTATTTCAGGGGTTGAGCACATAAATCAGTGGTATCGGATCACATTACTATGCAGAGCGTGGTGTCCTGCACTGGTCAGCTCCTCCAATTCCTGCTTCCTTCTGTACCTGCGCTGCTCCCCTCCACTCCACAACAGTCTTTCACCATCTTCTCCTCCTTCGTCCCATTTTTTGTTTCCTGTAGCGCCCCCTGTGACGCCTCCACTGTGTTTTTTTTTTCTTTCTTGGTGCCTCTTCAGTTCATCAGAAAAAGAAAATAGGTCTCAGATGTGACCTAGAAATATTTTGTGCACAGTATTTGCAAAGAAAATAGGATGTACACTAAAGTACTACAGACAAAAGTGGCACTTCTTTGCGTGACAAATCTGTTGTTATTGAGTTACAGCGATAAGGGCAGCCGGGCGTTTTAAACAGACTCGCGATGTCCACCTCAAAAATGTTTACCAAGCTACAGTTGCTATGTCCCGCTCTCGTCCAGCACTGACAGACATGCGGGCTGCACGGCATGTGGCGCGGGACAAAAAAACCTGAAACAGGAGCTTGTATGGCTCTGTCAAGGCCCCGTCACCCAGGTGTGCCAACAAAAGCCGCATCCCGTCCAACCGGTGACCCCTGCAGAGGTCATGTAAGACGCCCATTCGACATTCCTGCCTGACAAAACCCCCGAAAAGCTGCCCCCTGAATGCCGCTGTCCGTCCTTCCCCAAAGACCATTCACTCTGCGCCGCTTCAATTGAGACGTTTGGAATGCGTCTCTTGGCCCGCTATGCCGAGGAGTTGAACAAATTAGCTAATGTAGGTATAGCTAACAGGCTTACCGTGGCACTGGGGTCTATGCGCCGCCAAAAAAACAGCCCTGGGTGCCCACCGCCTGTCCCGTACAATTAGCCGGAATGTCACGCAGCGGTAAGTAGCCGAGGGGATGCAACGGCGTCGGGAAATTGTGTTATCAAAATGCCAAGACTTGCAATTGGCTACTATAACCATGGATCATATGCTGAGCCCCTGAGGTTTCCTCGTATTTCTTTTGTCAATATATACAATAAATAAATCTGTGGATTACATGAACCAAAATCCTCAGGGGAGATTATAGTCCAAGTATCGGGGAGAACGTCCCGGAAACAAACCCGGGATCCGTTTAATGTGAGGAGGGTGCAAGTGCATTTAGCCCAACCATGGATACGGATGGCATCTTTATAAATTGCCCATATATGCTCATGTTCGAAGCAGTGAAGCAGAAAAACAAATAAATGAATACTTTCTCCCATTTCTCCGCCATTACTTTACAAATGTTGAATTATGAATTTATTTTTCTACTAAATAAAGATACAGAGACAAGGAGAGGAGCAAAGTGGTTCAACAGCCCATAAATACATGAAAAAAACGGACAATGCTAACCAGGAAGCTAACGTTAGCGTCATGCTACATATTCTAACGATAGCAACGAGTGCCGGTCTTTTTTGCTTCTACTGAAAAGTTTGCTGTGAAAAAACCCCATCCATATCCGGTTTTGGCTTGACTTTATTGGCGTGTGATAAATATGTTTATACAGTCCGCGCTGCAACGGCGAAAAATGATGCGACTAAATAAAAAGTTTACATTTTTATGACTCAAATAATGTCGGCCAATACGTGATCTACAAGTGTTGGTAATTCAGCCCCCGTGTTTTTGTGCATGCGAAACACCAAAGAGTGAAGCTATTTAAAACGTCAAAACAGTGAAGGCAATTTCAGCGCTGTATTTTCAGCTCTTGAGCAGCAGACAGGCAAATTAAAATCATATTACAACCCCATTTCTAGACAAACAACAGGGGGAGTCCAGCTGTGTTTTAAGACCTCCGCACACGCTGGATTGATCGTGACACGTCAAATCAGCACAGTTCCCCTCTAACTACTACCGTCTAAAACATAATTCGGATTAAATTAGCCGTTACACGAAACACTTTTTAATTCTCAGACAAAATGACGCGATTACATTCCAGTAACTTCTGCGGATTACACGTGCTGTTGGGTAAAATTGCCCTATATCACGCCATGTCCGGCTTCAGTGCCCGATGGGGGGGGGGAGCTCTCGGCGTGGTGCAATTGGGATTTTGGGACAAGAGCCAGTGGCAATTTGCAGACAATAAAAGCTACAAATTACCTTTAAGTTGCATGTCTAATCTTAGCGGTCACGCGGCTGAACCAGAACAGATGTTACCTGTGCAAGTCAACACGGCTGAGTTTAAGACTGTCTGCCTAAACCACTAACTGCTAGATCCCAGCAAGGGAATCTGTGAATCTGGAAATAGCCCGGAGGCTCCTTGTGTTTTTGTAGGGATCGAGGAGGATGATGCACAAGCCATTGGGAAGCCACAGCGGGATGGTATTGCAGTTGGGGCTTTGTTTGGATAAATACGTCCCGAGATTACGCGGTTTGCCAGAAGTACGGCCCCGCTCGCTCGCCTTTTTTTTTCTTCTTCTTCTTCTTCTTCAAACATTGGACTGTTTTTCTTTCGAACTGCACAGGAATGAAAAAAAAACTCTGGCTTCCACGTCCACCTTGAAAGAGCAGGGGTATATGACGCTAGGGCTGAGGCATTTTTGCATGTGTGAGAAAGAGGCTTCGGAAATGGTCAATAGATTTTTAAAGCTCACACCGAGTTTGCAATAAAAAAAAAACACAATCTCTATGCGGTGGCTTGGCTTCATTTGTAAACAACTGTTCTAATATTCAACATACTCCGTTGGCGAGAGAATTTACTTTCCTCATAGAGCATAAAGGCTATTTTATCTATACTGTTGCTTGTATAAATATGTGATTTAATTTATCCAATGGAGTTAATTTTCCCCTCCTGGAACCGCCACCTAAACGTGGTGGAGGGGTGCACTCGAATGATCCTATAGGAGCTCTGTTGTCGGGGGCTTCATGCCCCTGGTAGGGTCTCCCAGGGCAAACAGGTCCTACGTGACGGGTCAGACAGAGAGCGGTTCAGAAGCCCCTTATGAGAGACCAACAGGCCCGGTTAGAACCATGAGGCTGTCCTTCTGTGGACCCACCACTTATAAAATCCCTAAAACCGGAGCAAGAAACAGTGTTGGAAGAGTTCCTCGTGAAAATACACTTCTGAAAGACCATTCCAAAAGGCTTCCTGCAGCTTGTTGCTATCCAGCGTTGTGCTAATTGGTTGATGCCGTCTGTCAATCACAGCCACCGGGAAATCGCGGAGATCACGACCATTATCGCCCCCAGACTGCATGTCTTTGAAATATTTTTGACTGCCCAGGCAATCTTGTAGTCAAAAGAAAGACTGGTAACTCATGCTTCCTCTTGATGCCCTACATTGGTCCAACATGTACGTGAGAACATAAACATGGGGCTCCGGTTTCCCGTGCGACTAAAAACATGTACAATGGGCCAGAATGAATGCAGTGAGTGAGTGGTCGGTGGTGGTTGGAGGGGCCAATGGCACAGACTGGTCTCCTCGCTTCCATCAGTCTACCCCAAGGGCAGCTGTGGCTACAATAATAGCTCACCACCGCCGAGTATGGCGTGAATGAATAATGACTACAGTGTAGCGTTTTGAGAAACTTGGTAATACAGGCTTGTAAAGCGCAATACAAGTTGCGCCATTATTGTTGTTATTATAAATCAGGGTTTCTACAGGCAAGTCAAATTTAATGCATTTTTATGCCCTAATACAATGTATTACAATCTTCTAAAGATTTGAGAGGGTGAATTTTGATATCTGTTAGCAAATTGGACGCACCTTTGGAGCAAAACATTGTGAACAATTTCAGAATTTTTTTTCGCTGAATGTGAACCTTTTTTTTTTTTTTTTTCATGAACTTATATTGTAAAAATAGTTGAAATAAAACATCCATCCATCCATTTTCTTCCACTTGTCCGTTGCCGGGTCGTGGGGGCAGTCGGAGCTGCCCAGGTCACATAGCACCGGCCCCCATGGCTCCCCCTGCAGGTGGTGGGCCCACGGAAGGACGGCCCCACGGTTCAAACCGGGCCTGTTGGTCTCTCCTAGGGGGCTACCAGTGTACGCAGACACTGGAGGCAATGTGGGTGAAGTGTCTTGCCCAAGGACACAATGACAATGTGCACCTTCAGGAGGCGGGATTCGAACCCCTGACCTTACGATCATGAGACGACCCGCTCTACCATCTGCGCCACTGTCGCCCCAGAAATAAAACACATTTGATTAAATATCAGAGTGAATCCAATTGATGAAGATATTCAAGGCCTTCATTTTGGCACAATTCATTTAACCCCTTAACCCCCGCATTAACCAAGTGCATTTAGTCCATTTCCGCTTTACCCAAATCAAATTAACAACAACAACATTAGGAAAACCAAGCCTATCTGTGACGTTGTGGATGTTACATCATCCAATAACACAATCTCAAAAAATGTGGTGACGTTCGCAGCCTTAATACTTTGCTTCAACTTGAAAATGCAAGTTAACAATAGGAAGTTGACGACCATGTTACACTTACAAACCCCAACATATCCACAGTGAAATTCCTCCTCGGGATCTGCTTCGAGGACTGACAGATTTACGGACCGCTGTCATTAACCAGAAAATCAACACAGATTTATTGCGCACTTCAGCAAAATCAACAGCTTCTCAATATGGCCCCGCACTTACTCTCAATCTGCTCTTCTTTTGAATGTGGATATTATTAAAGCAGGGAGGGGGGGGGGGGGGGAGGAGGGCGGCAGCTTCCGACTGTCAGTGGCTTCAAAGCACTCCACCCGCACCACCGCTCTCTCCCCATCATGAAGGAGACGTTCTTGGGGGTTTTCATAAAGTGAGTTCACGGGGGTCACCTGTGAAGTATTGTGGACGTATCGCTTTGGCGTCCCCGTCCACCTGGCACCTGCTCCTCTGTCTCGAAACGGAAGCAAGCGGGTCCACGCCGGGAGATAAAGGAGTGCTGACTGTCCGTTTCCTAAAGTTTTACAAACAGGACGGAGCCATAACTCGTGTGAAAATCCAAAAATAAAACAGTTTAAAACCTCTTAACCCCCGCCTCAACCGAGCACATTTTCCCCAGTTCGAGTTTAACCAAATCCAAAAATGTTCTTGAAAAAAGTGTCAAAATAGCGACAAAATTAGATGAAAAAACAATGAAAAAGTGATGAAAAAATGATGAAAAAAATTATGAAATGACAAAAAAGTGGTGAAAAAGCAACAAAAAAGTAGAAAAAAAGTGGGGAAAAAATTGATAAAAAGTTACAAAAAAGTGGCGAAAAAGTGATTAAAAAATGATGTAAAAGTAATGAAAAAGTGATGAAATTTTTTGGAAAAAGTTACAAAAAGTTATGATTTTTTTTTTTAAAGTGATAATAAAGTGATGAAAAAATTACGAAAAAGTTACACTAATTTGTGACAAAATAGCAATGAAACAAAAAATGATGACAACGTGAGGAAAAGATCTGTTTAGATGAGGTTTGTAGGTCTCAGCTTTCAAATGAGGCATTACTCTGGCCTATAGGCTGTAACCTTTTAGATTTGGGTAAAGCTGAACTGGAGAAAATGCGCTCGGTTAAGACGGGGGTTAAGAGGTCAAGGCTTTATTGACATAGCTTTATGTACGATTTCAAGCTTAGTCTTGGTATGTTTGTGTTATATATATTAGTTCTAACAATGTCAGCGAAGATATTATGTTGGCACCTTCTTTTGAATCGAGGACAAAGGTTTGTCCTGGCGGCCGGTCATGAAGTTCCCAGCATATTTTGAATTGCAGTCGTAAAAGGGAGCGCAGAGAGCACTGAAGTCACAGACTTTTTAGATGCCTGTATTTTTTTTTTTTTTTTCTTCTGCAGGGACTCTCCCCACGAGTCTCCACTGATTAATCAAAGTTCTCCATCATCAAACATGGCCGCTCCAAGACACATCCACTGGCGCCTCAGCCGAGCGTGTAATTCGAACACATCATCGCGCCCTCACCGCGCTAACTGACGGGCAATTGTGCATGACGTGTCGGAAGATAAAGCTTCGACCACATACTGTAAGCCCGGCCTTAAAGAGGAGACACTGCGCCTGTTTTTTTTCTGCTGGATCTTCACGAAGCCAAAGCGACCGCACGCACAGGGAGCAGCGGAGTTCAAAGCGTGTAAACCTGATGTGATGAAAAGCTTGTACGTACCTGCATGTGCGCTCACGCTTCAGCGGGTTCACTTCAAGAGCACGGAAATAAGGGAGGAAACTGCGTAGATGGCAAAGATCTCCATTCGTCTTAATATTATGGAAAATTAATGCATTTTGTAGACTCGTACTGTTTCTTACAAGGCATTGGAATTTACAACAACACCAAAAAAACACGGTTCCACACACTTATACTCTCCGAAAGTAAACAACATGAATCAGCAAGGTCTGTCTGTGTTTTATTTATCTGTCTGCTGCTATTAATAGTCATCCTTTTGTCTTGGTTTTCTTATGTGAATTTGCATTTCACAAAGAAGAAGAAATAATGCAAAAATGTAATTGTCAACCACAGCGGTGTCCAAAGTTTATTCAATTGGACTAAGCAACCATATTCAGGAATTCCAGTTCTATGAGACTAAAAAAACTGTGACTAAAATGTGTCTAAATAGAAATTAAGCTTCAGCACAAATTCAGCCTGGAAGACCTGCCTGCAGCCTTCATTCATTGCCTCATCCCCGGCAGCCCTTCACCAATCATCCAATCACAGCCCCATCCCAAGCCGCACCTTCGGGACAGCCAATCCCTGCAGTGGCACATTCCTGCTTCACCCCATTCACCGCGCGGGATCCCCGTCACTCAGCCGTTTCCCGGCGCTGCTGCGACCCTCCTCCGCCCCTCCTCGGCTCTGCTCGACGTTGTCCACCGGGTCTCATCCTCTACCACCACCAGTGTCCGGGTCCCGGGGGGCAGATTCTTACATTCATCATCGCTGCGTATCTCATATAGTTTATTCAGTCTGAGCCCCAAATATGATTCATGTCCAATTAAACTTTCCTAACACCACTCTGTTTCTGTGAGTCTTTTCAGGTTGAAATGAAAAGAAGGGACTAAATTCATCAGAACTTCCACTGACCGTATGAAAGGGCCTCATATCATTTTAATCTACTGCCAAAGGAACAGCTCTGAACTTTGTCCATGTGGGAGAAGCTTCATGAAGCCGAAAACCTTCATTAAATAGAATTAAAATAAATATTATAAATGCAAATTTAGTCGACTAAATTTACACTCAATTTTAGTCAACTAAAACTAGACTACAATTGAAAATAATTATTTGGCTTCTTTAAAAGACTAAGACTAAAGATTTTTTCCACCAAATTTAAGCTTCCTGTGTCTTAATGTTGACTGAAAAGCAGAACAAATCAAAAAAGTGTCGTAGATGAGACTCCGCTGAGTTGTAGCCACCTGGTTCCCTCTCCATCTCTGCGCCTCGGTAAAAGCGATGCATTCAGCCCGCAGACCTCGCCTTCTCCATCCCATCTCGCTGAGAGCCCAGCGGGCTCCTGGTCGCTGGCTGTTCTGCTTGAGTACAATGACATTAAGATGATGGTTTTCAGGGCCCGAGAATAGCTCGACTGTGGTGGGCACTTGGAGCTGCATTCCTATAATTTGACTGAAAGCTCTTCATGTAACGCACACTCCGGAGTCAGGGTAGAAAGTGCATATACGGACGAGTCGGTGTGTGGTCGCTGCCATCGCGAGCCAGAGGGAAAACTCGCCATATACTCAGAGGAAAATGTGGCAGAGGAAAACGTCTTCTTAATAATACGCCCTCCTGCTGGTTTGAGTCCAAGCGGTGTGGGTTTTGTTTTGCATGGCACCTTGCAAATATCCCCACTGTGGTTTTAGGCGTGTGAAGGACACGCATAGTTACAGGGCCTTGCGAAAGTACTCATACACCTTCAACCTTTGCACATTTTTGTCACGTTTACAACCCTAAACATAAAGATTTTATTTCATTTTTTTTTTTTTCTGAAAGTTCACACACAAGTAACAGACAACTGTGAAGTGAAAGCAGAATACATGATTGTATTGTTTAAATGTACTCACAGTCGCCAGGCAAAACTGTGCCAATTTCAAGCTCAATCAAACTCTGATAAATCTTTGGCCCTGAAGAAATGTGTTCAACAATCATGAAACGCTGGCTGTTTGTTTGAAAAATATATTTTTTTTCTAATTCTGTTCCTTGTATGGAATAGTTGAACGGCTGAAAGAATATCAAGTTATCTAAACTTTTCACACCATAGCACCTACAAGAAGGCTCTCTAAGCATTAGGCAATATCAGATCTGAAAGGCAAGGCAAGTTTATTTGTAGAGCACAATTCATACACAAGGCAATTCAAAGTGCTTCACAGTTGCATAAAATTACAAGAAAACAGATCAAATCAATCATTAAAACATCAACATAAACATGTATTAGTGCAGATAAAATACTTTCAGTTTTCATATGCTCGGGTAAAGAGAGCTGTTTTCTGCCTGGATTTGAACATTGTCAGAGTTGAGGCCTGTCTCACATCCTCATGAAGACTGTTCCAGATTTTAGCTGCATGAAACTGAAACGCAGCCTCACCGTGTTTAGTCCTGACTCTGGGAACCACCAGGAGACCCCTCCCTGAAGTTCTCAGGGATGGTTCATACGGCTCTAACATGTCAGAGATGTACTTTGATGCTAAACCATGAAAAGACTTGTACACAAGCAGAGCCGTTTTAAATTCTATTCTCTGAGCGACAGGAAGCCAGCGCAGGGACCGGAGCACTGGACTAATATGTACCAGTATTTCCTGGTTCTTGTCAGGACTCGAGCAGCAGCGTTCTGGATGTCCTGCAGCCGTCCTGTAAAATAGGACTGAACCATGACTTAGGCCGTTCTGAAGATGGACTAAACCTAAAGAGGGCACAAACATCAAAGTATCAAAATATAACATGAATACTTCAATTACCGACACTTGTACCCGTATAGTTTGAGAAAAAGCCGTCCTATCATGTACCGTTCTCCCGGGGATTGCCGTGGCAAATCAAAAGCAGACGACCACAGAGTTGACTCGCTTATGACCTCGCAGTGGCCCATTTGTTCTCAGCGTCTCTCACTCACGACTTTATTTCATCGCCCATTCCTCAACTAATACTTTCCAGGAGAGATTCGCTGACAGTCCTGCGCGGAGGGAGAGCGTGTTGAAAGGCGCCATGTTTTCGAAACGCCTTTTTATCCTTTGGAGCAACTGGACAAATTGGGGACAGCTGAAGCCACAAGTGAACAGACAGCTGCTCACTTTTCCCATTACGAAACTGGTGGGGTAATTGGACGGCATGTGTTTGTATTAGACAGGCCAGAGTTGGGTGGTCTGAATGTCAGGTGTGGGACAAGCGGGTTAAATTAAACAGCACGATGGTGGAGGGAATACAAAGCAGAGCTGGGCAGTGTAACATTTCCAGCTTGCTTTGCAAACGTTTAAAGCAAACTGAAGGTTCTCAAGTAGAGGTTTCAGAAGCTACACGTTGTGTGATAATCTGGCTTGTAAAAGGCTGCAACGCAAGGTAAGAAATTAATGTTTGATAAAGCTCTCTTACAGGGTGTGATAAGAAGGAGAAAGAAAATCAGTTTTGGGACTTGTGTGCCGTGTGGAAGCTGCATGTCCAGGTGGAGTAGAGCTACCTGCAGGTGGAGGAGGTGGTCTGTGAAGGTGGCCCTCATGCGCTGGGCACATTCGGGTCATCTTAAAGTAAGGCAGCAGTTAATTTTCAATCAATAAGTCCCACAGTCAGGTTATGCAAGGGGCCAATGTGAAACATGTATGGAAATGTGTTGTTCTTGTGCCTTACTGCTGTATATGAAAAGTGTTTTGCAAATGTTTACTATGTGTAATCACCAGAATTTGGTTAATAATCGACATTTAAAGATTGTTTCTTCAATAATAAAACTTTATCCAAATGGTACATTCGAAACAGCAGAGTAACTTTACTATCAATCGATCAATCAATGGTTTTGTATAGCCCAATATCAAAATCCCTGATTTTTTTATTTATTTATCCCTCGTGACCAGTTTTCTTCCATCTTGGGCAAATGTTACTGCCATTCTGTTTTCCTTCAGTCCAATTATAATAACAGTGATGATAACAATCGTACCTGATCAACCAATCGTGCAATTATTGGTTGTAACTTGCACGATTTAGGGGAGGAAAGTTAAAGGCGCACTGTGTAACATTCTGGACTATACTGTTGCCATCAGTACAAGACAGGCTCCCGATGACCAGCTCAACACTAAATACAAATACTGTTACTGCAGTGACAGTAACTAATCAAAGAGAGGATTTGGATGAGAACCTAACTGCCTTTAGTCGACATCTCCATGGAGACGAGCTGGAGGCGTATACCCACTCCCGGTAAAGTTACAGTCATGTCTTAGGAGAGGTTTGTTTGTACATTTTAAGAGGTACTTTTTTAACTATGAAAATATCTGTCATAAAATACATGCTTGGTTTTATATAGCGCTTTTCTGGACACTCAAAGATGCTTTACATTGCATTCACTCCATACTTGGTGGTGGTAAGCTACTATTGTAGCCACAGCTGCCTTGGGGTAGCGAGGCAACCAGTCTGCGCCATCGGCCCCTCCGACCACAACCAACCACTTTCTACATTCGCCCGGCTTCCTGGTGTTTCCCAAACGGTCTCCCATCCAAGTACCGACCAGGCCCGTCCCTGCTTAGCTTCCGAGGTCTGACGGGATTGGGCAGAGCAGAGGCGGTACGGCTTGTATTTCAATTTGATTGATTGGGTAAAGTTTTACGCGGCGTGGCTTTAAGATACAGCAAAGTGATGGTGCGTTTCTTCCCCAAATCGAAATGAACTCCATTTTTAAACCAGCCTCGGGTTAATTGTCTGCAGTAAGTGGCTGGATGATTAGCCCGGAATGCCTGTTCTCTCTGTCCACTTCTGGAAAATGCCAAAAAAGCACACACAAAAAAAAAAAATAATTTGAAAAAGAAAATCCTTGCTCCTATGAATTGTATGCGCTCCCCTGTAGCTGAATTATATATCGGCTCGGATGTGTTTGCCAGGCGTGATTGACGGAGAGGACGAGGCACTTCTTCAGACCCCGTGCGCCCCCGCCATGAAACTGCAATGAAATCTCACCCGCGCAAAGAACCCGGCGCGGCAAGAGCTCTGCAACCCTCAGCATCTCTGTCAGTTCTGTCTATCCGACTCAACGGCAGCAACAGGCCCCCGAAAGCCTCCTCTTCTGACCGCTTCATGCAGTCGTAATGGCGTTCCCCCGCGAGCGCCGGCACTCGTGGGAAAAGGTCCTGAAGTTGCGCTCCCTCCTTGACTATGCATGCCTGTCATTCACTGCCTGTTTTCCCCCCATGCCAGGCCGACGGGAGGATTTCCAGTATTTTATTTTTTCTTTTCTTTTTTTTTTCATGCGTGTTTTTCGATATATATCCCGCCGGAGCCAAGATACACAGTGGATGATTTTTTCTTTTTTTTTTTTTTTACGATGCGGCCGCCTCCAGATGCCATTGCAGATGTTTGCGGAGGAAAGTCGTGAATCGTCTTATCAAAACACGTCCGCGAGTAGGGAAGGGGAGTTTAGTTTGAACAACTAATTAGACCGATGATATCCGTTTGCAACAGGCATACACCAGCCAAATGCCCGGGTAGTGATGGGATTCACGGCTCTTTCCCGGGAGAAAAGAGGTCTTTGGGATCCGTTCATGTCAAAGAGCCGTTCAAAAGACTGGATCTTTTTCCATACGCCAGCCAGATAACTCACAATACCTAAGACGCGATCTATTAATAATAACGCCCCGCCTTAAACGAGTGCATTTCCTCCCGTTGAGCATTGCAGTGTAACGCCTCATTTGAAAGCCGAGACCTTCGACAGTGGTAAATAGTATTGTTTTTGTGTTTTCCTAACTTACCATTACATTGGGATTGACTCTGAATGGCCTTATGCTTCATAGAAATATTGAGATGTTGATTATTTGTGTGTGGAAGGCCCGGGCTCGTATTTGTCTGATAGTTGTTTTGAATTTACAGATGTTTATTGATTTTAAAATAGTTTTACTTGTACTGTGATTTGAATCACAGTACAAGTAGTAGTAGTAGTTTTACACAGTACAATCACAGTGTAAAACATAGAAACCATGGGACTTGGACTTGACTTGGACTTGCGGGTGAGGGACTTATGTGCATCTCTGGCTTGAGGAAACCCAGGTTTAGATTTGACTGTACAATTGTGCAATGTTGATTTTTATAGATTGATTTTGATCTAAAATAATGTACAGAAAGCAAATACTGGGAAAGTATGTAGTAAATTAATTAATCATCTGTTCCTGAAGTATGAAATGTTTTCTTTTGTATTTTGATCCGATTATGAGAAGTTTGTAATGAATCCGGATTTATTATGTAAATTACAGCATGTGCACCTTCTACAGTATCTTATGCAAGTGCACACACAAGAATGTTATGAACTAAGTTACTTTACTGTTTTGAGACGGCTAAGAGGAGCCACTTGTTGATTTAATCGGCTACTAAGGGAATTCCATAGATTGGAATTTTGAAGCTTTAATCTCATGGTTAAAGCTTAAATACACATTTGAAAATGATTTTGCCGTGAGCAGTAGCTTTAAGTGTGTAAGTCGACTGAAAGGAGGGGTAGGGCCACATAAGTTATTACTAACTTCTTCCTACCCCCTTTGAGCAGCACAGATACTTATGTTGTTAAAAAAAAAAAAAATAATAATAATAATAATAATTTT